>JABUQX010081817.1:0-2500 GCA_015478945.1 Trachelipus rathkii
CATTTTTAAATATTATTTGGAAAATGAATTGTTTTTAATCACAATTCTGCTGAAAATCTTGTAGGACTCTGGTCTTCCGCCACTTCATATATATATATATATATATATATATATATATATACTATATAAAAGGGACTTAGTAACCATAAAGAAGTTCGGGGGTTGAGGAATTAAGAATATATATATATATATATATATATAACCTTAACTATATATAACAATATGATATATATATATATATATATGTATATATAATAATATATATATATATATATATAATATATAATATAATATATAATAATAATATAATAACCAACAATAACAATAATTTATAATATATATATATATATATATATATATATATATGCATAACATATATATATATGTATATATATATATATATATAACCAATAATATCTTTTCTAAATGTATATAGCTATATAATATATAATATATATATATATATATATATATACTTGAATAAAAGCAAATAAAAAAATCTATTGGCAGTAATTTCAAAATACAAAAGAGAAAAGATATTATTATATTTATATGAAAAATTATTATTCTTGCTCTTTTAACAGCAAAGATGATTGATAACTTCTCCGTTTATATAATGTAGCAAAGATGAACAATCATAGTAATCAGATTTGTTAGTCTTTCCTCCCCTGTAAAATTGAAAAAGTATGTTTTGAACCATTTCAGAAGAAAGAAATATCTTTTTGGACTGCACATTGTGAGTTAGATAGTTATTAAAATCCTTAACTATAATATGTGACTGTATAGATCAAGTTTATTTACAAAATTCTTAAAATTTTTTAACAGATATCGAGGTAATCCCTTTACTAAGATTGTTAAGTATAGACTTCTTGGCTCACAAACTTCCTCTCTAACTGGTTTGATCAATCATAAAAAAAGGAATTGTAATTGCTTTATATCTTTTCTTATTACATTTCGCCATTATCAGAAAGTAGAAGTACTGTTGCAACTTCCACAATGATTGAAAATTTTTTATCGAAATTTTCGCGAAAATCTTTCAAAACAAGTATTACGTTTTCAATATGATTAAGAGCAGTTTCTGTAGTTATTGATGTAGATTGCAATATAGTATGGAATAGTGAAAGAGAGAATAAAGTTGATATAATTAAACTTATAATTTATTCGCTGGTGATTACAGATTTCAAAAGATTTGAGGTTTATGAAGAAAATTCGATATCTTGATCTATCTCAAATTCCTCTAAAGCTTTAACAATTGCTTTAAAAAACTCTAAATCGTAACAATCCATCTTAGCCTCTCCCCCTACCCCCGTCCTCCCGCTCCCCCAGTCCTTCCGCTCTCCCATCCTCCCACCTACTTTGCTTCACATATTCTTTGTTCATTCTGTCTCTCGGAAAACCTTTGCTATTTCTTAAATTAAAATATTTCAATCTTGGTGAACTAAACTAGTGTCCAGTTATTTTAACTACGCCAGTAAAGTTTCTAATGTAATGTACTCCATACAAATATTAACTGCAATGAACATACACAATGTAGCTGGATATCTTCGACAACTTGAACACTTCTAAATAAAACTTTTCCTCAATGCTGCTGCACTTTCACATGGTTGACCAACCAGAATGTCACAATTTATTTCAACATTCTTAGTATTGTCTTCACTAGAGATTCTTCTTTGTGCTTTCAAGAGTCACTAAACCTGAAACCTCTTCACGAACTGCAAATATTTAATTGCTTTGATTCTTATTTTTACAATTCTTATAAGAGATTCGAGTCATCAAATCAACCCCTTCAACCCCCATGCTAATATATATATATATATATATATATATATATATATATATATATATATATATATATATATATATATGCTAACTATAATATATATATATATATATACTCTATATATATATATACATATATATATATATTCCTTCTTTTCCCCAAGATCTTCTTAGCTGCACTAACTCTGTTCACTTTTTATGCCGATGACTCAACTCTCCATTCTTTTTATTTCATTGAAGCGTAACTCCTCGTTTATATCTGGAACCTCGTCTACAGCTTTCAAGTTCAATTCTTGCCGATTTGGTCCTAGGAATTTCTCAGTGGGGTAAACCGTAATCTTGTGAAGTTCAACTCTTTGAAAACTCAACTGCTTATCTCCCTCTCTAAATACCTCCCAACTTTCCTATTCCCTTTGACGGCTCAATGTCTTACCCGCAAAAAACAAGCATAGCATTACAGGGGCTAAAAAGCATAAATAGTGGTGTCTTGGAACCTCACACATCTGTTGATAAAAATAGCCTCAAAAAAAAGCTGGGAATTCTGTTCCAGATTGCATTGAGTTTCTTCTGCTCAGGTGCCAGTTCATATAAAGGGATGTCTTATTCGTCCCTGTATGGAATAATGTTCCCACATTGGTGGTTCCGGTTCCACCCTCCCTTTTGGATAGAGGTGAAGCTAAGGCTAAGAGAGGCTTATAAGCTGTCCCATAAAGCTCCCTTG
>JABUQX010081817.1:10000-12500 GCA_015478945.1 Trachelipus rathkii
ATATTTCTCTTTTAAATAAATTATTGGCAAGTGGAAAAATCGTTTAATTCGAACAGCCAAAGTGAGAGAGAGAGAGAGAGAGAGAGAGAGAGAGAGAGAGAGAGAGAGAGAGAGAGAGAGAGAGAGAGAAGAGAAATGAGAGAGAACGAGAGAGAGAGAGAGAGAGAGAGAGAGAGTAAGGAGAGAGAGACAAGACAGTGAGAGAACAACAGACAGACAGACAGACAGCAGAGAGAGACAGAGAGACAGAGAGGAACAGAGAGAGAGACAGAGAGAGAGACAGAGACAGAGAAGAGAGATAGAGACCGAGAGAGAGAAACAGAGAGAGAGAGAGAGAGAGAGAAGAGAGAGAGAGAGAGAGATAGAGAGAGAGAGAGAGAGAGAGAGAGAGAGAGAGAGAGAGAGAGAGAGAGAGATAGATAGATAGATAGACAGATAGACAGACGGCAAAATTATCAGGCACTTGCAAAAATGGATTCCATATGTAAAGTAGTGTTATTATTTATATAGTAAAAATACAAAAAGCACTATTATTTAAAAAAAAAAAGTGAAGCTGTTAATTTAAAGTTATTAAAGTTTAAAAATGAAGTTTTGGGAAATCAATAAATCAGGAAATCAGGTAACATATAATTTTTTTGGATATTAGGAAGGTAAAATTGGGCAATGCGAAAATCAATCTTTAAGAACAATGGTTGAAATGTTGAAAGCTACCACTCTAAATTAATAAATATTTTAAGTATGTTTTTTTGCAATTACCAAATAAGTCAAATTCATTTACCATTGATTACATTTAAAATGACCATTACCCTTAAATATGTTAAATATATTAAAATTATCTAATATATTAAATATATATTTTTGTTAGTTTATTTGTAAATATTTCTGTAAAAAATTACAATGAATTTTTCAATAACTAATTTCAGAACGATGTTCATTTTTGGTTATATAAGTTAAAATTGAGCTGTCAATTTGTTCATCCGTCTTGATCTCCTCTTTTTGAATTCATAACACTGTTCAACCCTCAAAATGTCATGAAAATAAATCTTACTAAACTTTGTAATATAAAGGTCGCTGAATCCAAAAATAACATTGAAATTTACAGATTAGCTATAGTTTTACCGTTACGGCCATGATTTGAAATTTACGTTTTGGCAGAAATTACAGCGTCCAATCATTTAAACACTTGTCAACACTGTATAGGCGTGTCATAACTCTCATAACACCGTGGCATCTTTTGATTGGCTACAACTGCTGCACGTGTTTACCATGTGATAACTGATCAGTGTCTTTGAAGCTTGCTAAAACCCCGACCAACTACACTGTGATAAAAGGGTTCAGATGTTATGACTTGTTGATCGGAAGTGGTTATTGTGTATTGGAAAGTTATATCCATAAGTGCTCATTGACAATTGTATTTTGTTTATGTTGGTCTGGTTGTATCCTGATAACAACAAATATAAGATATGACTCGACAGTGCATAAATAATCAAGATAATTACCTCTGTATTTGCGTACAAATGACACTTGCTTCGAGAAGGCTTCCATTGCACTATCTGTTAAAAAAGCATATTTTTATTATTTTGGTTGTAAGATTGGGGGCCAAGGCAAGAAATGGGCACCTCACATATGTTGCGTTGCATGATCATCCAAACTCTATGCGTGGATAAAGGGAAAAAATCGTTGCAGGCAATTTGCAGTACTTATGGTTTGGAGGAAGCCTTCCAATCACACGAGTGATTGTTATTTCTCTTTGGCTTGCCCTACTAAAAAAAGGAATATTCATGATAAAGAAATCGATATTCGTGTATCCTAATATGCCCTCTGCAATTTGATCTATACTTTAGAATAAAGAACTTCCTGTTCCTGAACCTCCAAAGGATTTTTCTTCGGACTTTGACGAAAACAGCTGTGTTTCCTCAAACAGCGAAGAACAACAGCCATTAGCTTCAAGGGATTCAGACTTCTTGGCAAGCTCAGACTCCTCGATTCATAAGATGGCACAAGAGGACCTCTATGACCTCATCAGGGATCTAGAACTCCCTAAAAATAAGGCAGAACTTTTGGCATCACATTTACACCATTCCATGAAAGTGAAAACTTTCCGTAATAAAAATAAAAAACTCGAGCAGTTCTTTAAAACCGAGGATAATTTCACCTATGTCAACGACATTGAGGGCCTGATTAATGCACTGAACATAAGACACATTTTAAACAGTGGCAACTATTCATTAATGCTTCGAGTACAAGTCGTAAGGCATGGTTTTACGTATACAATATTGAAAACATCCTGCTTTCAGTTAGATTAGGTAGTGTACCAATGGGAGGTGTGTGCTGTCTTAAAGTAATGCTATTTTATTAGGACTTCAAACAGGGTACACCAAGTACTGTTGCTTCCTATGCGAGTGGGACAGTTGCTCCCTAGACACCCATTATGCAACAGAGAGTTGACCCCTAAGATAGTCATTAACTGCATGGATTAAAAATGTTGTACATCAACTAC
>JABUQX010081818.1:5000-29827 GCA_015478945.1 Trachelipus rathkii
AGTAATGCTTGTCAAACGGCCGCACGACAACATTAATAGAAGATTTTTCAATACCAACACCATATTACAACCCAACCATACATAATATAACAAATATAGCATATGATTCGAAAATAAAACATATATAGATACTCTTCTAAATAATCAAATCATATCAACCTCATAACAAAGAACCATGTAATCATTCTATCTCCGAGTTTATCTCTTTTTAAATACATATAAATACCAATTAAAATAATAAAGAAAACCAGATTAAAATAATCAAAGTGAGCACGAGCAAAGAGAACCCAACGGTTCCTCACTTAAAACCAATTTCTCAATGTTTGGACAAAACGGTTCAATCATACTTTAAAATAATACACACATAAATTAAATCACACAACTAATAACTCCAAAATCCCATTATAATAATAATAATATATCAACTCAATAATGATAATACACATACATTAAACAAATAACAACAAAATAAATCCACATACACACAACAATATAAATAAACATTAATCAATACAATAATCAAAACATACATCAATCAATACATACATAATAATACAACAATTCAATTACAACCTAATAAATACACCTCCTCATGTAAAAAAAACTATTATACACAGCCCCTCAACAACCATTTGTAATCATATCTCAACTTGTTTTAGAAATAAAAGACTGGTGACACCCTACTAAATGAATACAATAATTTGCTAATTAATACTTGAAACACTACATCAAACACCATAATACTCATAATTAAATAATATATAGAAAAAATTATTAAAAATTCTTTAAAATATTACGACGACAATTCATCAATTCGATGTATTTTATTTTTAAATTGATTTTTCTGTATTCATGAAATATTTATATTGATATATTTGGAATATTATATTTAATTACTATTAACTACATTAAAAATTACAACCATTAACTCTATTATAAATCTAGTAAACTACCATATATATATTTAACAAGACAAACAATTTAACTTTATAAATTTGTTTTTCATTGTTTTATATAGGTATTCATTCAATTTCGGGGACCAGTAATCATAGGCACTGCAATACAATAAACTCTTCCTACGACATGGATAGCGTATATTTCAAAAATCCCTCCACTATGGTGGACAATTGAGAAGAACAGAAATCCTCGAATAATTAGAAGGGCACACAATCTGGCCCACCTATCGGCTTGAACGTCTTGATAATTAGAGAAGTGTAAATCATTCCTCAATTCATTCAAAAGTGGTCTTACCTGTGTACATTGGCACATTTCGAGAGATTCCGTTCTTGCCAACAGAAACAACCTATGGAAACTCCTTTTGAAGTCTACAATGTCGACCCACTACTTTATTACCAATATTCATGAGCAGGTGAACTTCTTTGTATCCAACTAACAGAATAGTTCCCACAATCATACAACCTTTGCCAGCCAAGTACTTCTAAAAGGTGGAGAACAATCCAATATAGAAAGTACATGTAAGTACAGAAACTCAATTCTAACCAACAAAAAAACAACAAAATACACAACAAAGTTTAAAAATACAGCTCAAGGAAAAACAATTACACACTATACAACACGTGGAAATACAAATGAGAGCACTAAATCGCGCACCTCATTGCGACGTCCTAAATCATGCAAGGCATAACTTCTTCCAATTAACTGATAATCAAAGTTTCACATACAAATGACGATAGGACCAAAAATCGACTCGCAAACATGATCGACAGTGCAACATATATTCATATGACCTTCTGGCGGGGACTTTAAATATTATATAGTAATAGGCCCACCATTTATTGTTACAAACATTTTCAAGACACAAAAACAGTTGCTTAAATTAAACATGGAAACAAATATGTTAATGCTTTTCCAAACAATTACAACAAAACAACAAATTTTGCAACAAAACAATGCAACGAAAGTGACCAGATAAAAACAAATTCCCACCAATGATAGCCATAGAAAAGAGCTTAACCTGTACAAATACTAATGAGTGACAAAAATAGAGAAACATACCAAAAATCTTTAGGCTCTAAAACCCCAATTTTTTTCTCTTTTTAAAACCTGTTCAGTAATCTAATGCTTTGACGGCGAAAGACAAATAAATCTTGATTCTAGTGACATTAATCGTCTGCATTTTTTCATTATTGATTCTGATGTTTTTATTTTCCTCGCCTTATGTTAATGTATTTACGAGCAAACAAAAATTACTAGTAGCACACAATAAGTACAAAAAATTGTTTAAATGCATTTTTTTTCTTTTTATGGTTTCTGAGGAAAGTTCTTTCTAAGACATACTATATAGAAACAATCTATGCAAATTGACACCTCGTAAACTTACAGTAACTTAAGTTCAGCATTAATTTAACTTTTTTATTTTACTAATGAACAGCATACAGACTTTAGTAAACTTAGTAGTGAAAACCGATTTTACAACAATTGACCAAATGTAGTTAAGTACATTTAGACACTAGATAAAGATTACACTAAAAATACAGAAACACCAAAGTAGCACCGAAGAAACCCATAAATCTTCGTATATTCAGAGACCAGGAAGTGTCTAACACAAAAGGTGTGCTACATGAGTCTTGTATCCTATTAGTTTAGGAGGGATAAGAGTAAGAGGACGTTGAGGGCAAGAGCAGAGTCTCATAAAGACAATCGGCATGGATGGAGGAAATTGCCTTCCAGAGCGGAGGGGAAGGAAAATGTCGCTGATGAGAGAATCTGGCCAGGGGAAGATTTACCTCCAAAGAGTAAGTGAGGATTGAAATTTCCTTGACTCAATTGAACCCCTCATTTCTTCATTCACTCTTCCCCCACTCATTTCTTCGTTCATTTTTTTCCCTCATTTCTTTCCTTTCTCGTGCGGCATTATATGCACATACAACAGACACACACACATCGTTTTTATATATATATATATATATATCGTTTTTACTTTTATTGACTATAAATCTACTAATTACTTTTTCATTATAATTATGCATTAATTATATTTGTCGTAACCCCGCGTATATTTACAGGAGGTGAAAATTTCGATTTTGTTTTTTTTTTATAATTATGCATTAATTACATTTGTCGTAGCCCCCGAATATTTTCAGATGGTATATATATATTAAATTAAACATACTACTATAATAACTATATATATATACATTATAGACTATATATAATATAACTATAATATATATTATATATAATATATACTATTTATCTTATATATACATATATATATATATATATATATATATAATATATCATATAATATATATATATACTACTATAATATATATATATCGTTTTCGTTTTTATTAATAATAAATTTATTAATTACTTTTTCATTATAATTATTTACTAATTATATTTGTCGTAGCCCCGCGAATATTTTCAGGTGGTAAAAAAGCGAAATCGTTATTTTTAACCCTTTTTTTCCCCCGTTTTTTTTTTTAGTGAAGGCTTAAGAAGCCAAGTGTTTTTTTTTCTTTTTTTTGAGTGAATTAAAAAATAAGTTTTTTTTTCAATTATCAGAAATCCGTAACTTAGCGAAAAGTTAATTAATAATTACCAAAGTGAGGTAAAACCTTTTGGACAAGGCCCAGGCCACCCAGACAAGGTCACTTTGACCAAAGGTCACCAAAGGTCACCAAAGGTCACGAAAGGTCACCAAAGGTCACCAAAGGTCAAAAGGTCACCAAAGGTCACCAAAGGTCACCAAAGGTCACGAAAGGTCAAATTGCCCAAATTGACCAAAAAACAGAAAATTATTATATTTTTGACCTAAAAACATTAGAAATTGTTTTCTTTGACCTAAAAAATAACAGATTTGTTATATTTAGCTACAGAAAAATTGAAAATTTATTTTACTGACCTGTAATATTTTAAAAATTATTCTACTGCAACAGAGATTATAAAAACCACAAATTATAACAGAATAAATTTGTTGGTATATAAATTGATTGATTCCAACTTAGAAAATATTTAATAGAAGAACATAGAACAATTTTGAAGAACTTTGAAGAAGTTTGAAGAACAATAGTTCACCATTGACAAATAAGTTGACCTATAACATTAAAGAAACAGCTATCTTCTTTGTTTCTTAATTAATTAATTACAGTGCAAAGAATTAATTAAATATAATTATCAAATAGAACTTTGATATTTTTTAAATAATTTTGAAAGAAAATTATTTTTATTTTTGATTCGACCGATAAACTCGCGAGCTATTAACGTTACTATTTTAATTGTTTCTTCTTTCACCATTTCACCTTGGCGGATGAATAGGAAAAATAGAGGTTTGATTAAATTTTCCGATTGAATTTGGAAATTTTTAAAACCGGTATTACCGCGCATATATTCTCTCAGCGCTAATTCCGGTGAATTGATAAGCGTATTCCCGCAGATGAGGGAATTGTGGACTCCTAAGTACGCGCAGGCGGTATCGATTACCAATTTCAGTTTCTCTCGAACGTGTTCTTGCAAAAACAGTCTTGAATATTTGAAAACTTTAAAAAAATACTTTTGAAAACAGTATTGAATATTTTTGAAAACTTTGAAAAATATTTTTAGATTTTAGTTTTTTTTTTATTTTTAGAAATAGTTTGAGAACTTAGTTTTTTTTTTATTTGATTAATTTAAATTAATTAACAATTAATCATGACTATGCTTGAACCAATAGCCATTACAGACTTAGAATTTCCTCTACATTGTTTCTCAATCTCTGTTACCTGAGTCTCAAAAGGGCCTATCAAGCCGGACAGTTATGGACCCTACATGGCGAAGCTTCACAGGAGGAGCTGCGAAAGAGAAAATAAAGACCCTTAGCCAAGAAAAAATGCGCATGATTAACAAGAACATGACATGAAGACATGGATAAACTACGGAAGAAGTTAATCAAGCTGAAGAAAACATGCACGTTAACAGAAGTACACGAGACTACTTGAATGGAACCGAAAAACAACGAAGCAGAAATACAGGAAGCAAAATCCAAGATTAAGGGAACCCACTACCAAAAGGATATGCACCGAGACTATCCATACCACCAAGAACTATGACTCATACCTCTATCACATACTACACATTTATAGAACCTCACAAATCATCGCTCAATAAACACCCAACCTAACCACAGACGACCCAACCCACTACTGGAGGACATAACACCAATAACCAAGGAACTCACAACTCACGCACAAACTAACCTCAAGGTACTCCAAAACCACGCACGCGCAACATCTCCTTACTTGACGACCACCACTACCTCCCAAAACCTCCCCACAACAACCACACACAATCTAACACCCTAACAACATATTAAAAACAACATGAGCATACAGGGAACACCAAAGAGACACGCCCCACTACACCCCTGCCAAATAAAAGAAAACCACCAATTATACCCCTTCTCGGACAATGAGAGCACCACAACACAGACAACTCACACTTCTAACACACAATAGAAAGCAGCGATGACAAGGTTTAGCTGGACACTTGGGGAACCAGAACCCAAGCAACACAACGTGATAACCTCCATACTACGGAGGACACAACCTCAACGACTCAGTGAAGAGGAGAGGACAGCACCACAAAATTTTATCAACAACTAAATCCTTCTCAACACTATGCAAAGACACACACCTACACCACAGACGCTAGGCAAACAAACCCACTCCAAAACACAAATAGCAACTCGGTCTAAAACAAATCACCAATCCCCAATATAACAGGACACCCACTTCTCGCACCAAAAACAACAGCGCAGCGGACGCGCACTCTATCATCCCATAAATTAAAACAAACAAACACAACCCCCCAAAACACACCCTCCACGCGCCCTAAATAACCAACTCCACACTCACGAATTGGCTAAAAGAGAAATTAAAAATATCCGTCACTGCGAGAGAAACACCAAGACCCAAGTTTGGGTAGGCATTAAGTTTGAAGATTATCTTTCTACGTTGCAAGAGAAGATACGCACGTTAGGCCTAATAACTGAAAGACAGAAAATAGACTATGCTAAGACTACAATCTCTTCTGATTTCACATCAGAGGCCCGCCAGTACATTCTCAAAGATAATAGCTTCTCGAGGTGTAAGACCCTAGAAGACTTCTTGATTCAACTGAAGATTTTTCTCAAACCAGAAAAAACCGAGACAATCTTCTGTTTATTGAAACAGTTCATGAAATTTCAAAGGAGACCACATGTAACTCTTACTGAATTCATGTTGGACTTGAAGAATCTCCTTTGGGAATATCAGAAAAAACTCATAGATATTGAGACTTCCTTTGGATTTACTTCTCAACAGATAAATATCTTAATTATGACTAAGATTTTAGAGAGTATGGAAGAGCTCAGAGATCATAGAAGACTTAGAGAAAAAGTTTTAAAAGTCTTTAATCCAGACTTGAGTTTCGTAGAAATTTTGGAGAAACTCAGCCAGATAGAAGAAGGAGTCTTGTTCCAAACTAACCATAGAGCTGAACAAGATAGAAGAAATACAGCTAGAGTATTCTATACAGAGAACAATAGCACTAATAACAGTGAAGTTAGAAAAGAAAGAACTACATATAACCCTTCCATGAGGAACAGAACCATGGAATGGAGTAATAAAAAGAATACTTCTAAATTTTCAGGAAAAAGGACAAGCCCTTCTCCAAATATAAGACCTAATAAGGGAGTAGTTAAGAAACTCTCCAGTAAAGAAATAAAGTCAATGGACTATTGCCTAAAATGTGAATCTTTAGGTCACCATTCCCGAAACTGTGGTTGGAATACCACATATTGTAGAGTATGTAGAAAGTTCCATGCCCGGGGTTCGACGTCTAATTGCAAGAATGCCCCTGTGTGGATCCCTAATGAAAATGAAAATAATATGGTAATACCATATAATAAACCCCACTGATTTTGATAATGGGGTCAAAGCTCGAAGAGTCGAGATTAAAAATGATTCAAATACTAGAAAGCCAAACTCTTACTCAAAGAATGAGCGTAGCTATCAAGGTAAGAGTCCTAAGAAAACGACCAGAGTTCACCTGATCTCTAATCATCAAGCAGATCCAGAACATGAAGAAATATCTGAAGCTGAAGATGAAGAAGAAGAGAACGAACAGTTTTTTCAACCCGATCTTTCTACAAGAGAACCAAATTTTTGAGTTAGGTCTGGCAAAGATTTAAATGAAGAAATGGTAAATAGAACAGTAATTAAAGAAAATACTTCAAGCTTAAAGAAGAGAGGTGTTATAGTAACCTCTAGCTTCTTTGGTGTAGGAATTAGACCCCCAAAATTGGGATGTCATTATTTTTTGTCAATATTTTTGACTCCAGCAAAAGGTCAGAACGAGGTTGAAGTTCATAGCCTACTAGATTTGGGTAGCACAACCTGTTTGATATCGTTGGATAGATTAAAGGAAATAGAAAGAGAAGGAAGATTCAAACTGTCTCTTAAAGAAGCTAGTATTATAGTTCAAGGGATTGGAACTCAGATGATCCATCCTATAGGAGAAGTTGATCTACTTTTAAGACTACACCAACAGTATTACCCAGTTACCTTTTTAGTGTGTAAGACTGGAAGCACTGGAGCTTGGAATGGAATTTTATTAGGTACAAGTATTTTAGCTAATCTACCTATAACAATAGACCTTTCTTCATCGCAATTAAATCTTAAAGAAGAGGATAACGAAATTAAAGTTAAAATCTTTGCCAAGTTAGGAAGTTATTTTCTCATGAATCAAGAGGAAAAGATAACTAAGAAAGATATAAATAATAATTCTAATATAAATGACAAATTTAAATTAAACAATTACAGTGATAATTGTAAACCAGTAATTAAGAGAGGCTCTATTGAAAAGCCTACAAAGAGAGTTGTTACTCAAGGCTCATTGGAAAAGCCTACAAAGGTAGAAATAAATAAGAATAATATTGTTCATCAAGAAAACAAAGAAAATTCACAACTTCCTCCGGTAAAGGAAGGACCTTTCATAGCAGATGAAGAAATAGAAGTTCAATTGCTATTAATAGAAGAAACCATGGCACCTGCTCAATCTTATGGTTACTTGAAAGTCAGACCTGAGAGTAAAGAAGATTTGAAACTGGAAAAGAAGTGTTTAATAACACCTGCTTTTTCCTTAGGGCCATTATATTTTGCAAACTCTGTATGCCCAGTAAGAAACAATGAAGTTATTTTGAGTTATATTAATCTAAGTGACAAGCCTTTTTATTTAAGAAGAAATAAATATATAGGGAAGTGTCATCCTATTTTAGAAATTATTGAAAAAGATTTTTATAAAACTGCTATTGCTACAGAGAATAAGCAGATAGGATCTACATGTATAGTAACCTGCTCAGAAAATTTATCAGATAAACAGTTGAAGAATGCATACAGAGAAATTATTACAGATAATTTGAGTAAAGAAGAAGCAGATGTTTCTATTTTACAGAAACCTGAGCATTTAGAAGAACTTCTTGATTTGTTAATGGAATACAAGGACGTTATTGCTCTAGATGATGATGCAGTTCCTGTTTGTCCCATACAGAAGTTTGAAATAGAACTTACTCCAGATGCTCCAAAGATCATTTTCAGAAAACAGTATCGTCTCCCACATCGCTACTTGGAAGACATAGATAATTTTACAGATGCAGCTTTAAAGAAAGGATATATTAAAGCTTGCTATTCGCCACATAGTTCACCTCTACTGGTGGTGGCCAAAAAGAACTCTAACAAACCAAGAGTCTGTATAGACTATCGGTATTTAAACTCTTTCAGCGTCCCAGATGTGTACCCATTGCCCTCGATTGACGAGATATTTTCGTCCCTGGGAGGTAGTACAATTTTTACTAGCTGTGACTTGATAGATGCTTACCATTCCCTCGAAGTCGAGGAGGAAACACAGAAATTAATGGCTTTCCGTACAAGGAAAGGATTATTCTGCCCAACCAGATTATTATTTGGGCACCGCAATGCCCCAAGTACCTATGCTAGGACAATGCAAGTCGCGTTGAACCATTTATTAGGACCTATTGCCCAAGTGTATTTAGATGATGTCTTAATCATGGGTAAAAATAAGGCAGAACATTTTGAAAACTTAAAGAAAGTTTTTACTGCGTTTAGAGAAAATAAATTAAGAGTTAAATTGACTAAATGTCATTTTCTACAAACTTCGGTTTTGTACTTAGGATTTAAAATAGGAAGAGACGGAATTTCACCAGATCCAGCGAAGATAGAATCGATGAAGAGTTTCGTCCCTCCAGCAAGTGTTAAGGAAACACAATCTTTATTAGGATTTTTCTCGTATTTTCGCTTTTTAATTAGTGACTTTGCACTAATTGCGAAACCATTATATAACTTAATAAAAAAGAATGTTAAGTTTGAGTGGAAGGAAGAACACCAAAAAGCATTTGAGCTCTTAAAAGAGAAGCTTGTGGTGCAACCTCAGTTAACTTTTCCAGACTATTCCAAGCCATTTTTTATAGGTACAGACGCCTGTGACTATGGAATAGGAGGCGTTCTTTACCAGATGTCAGATGACGGCAAGGAAAAACCGTTGTCTTTTGTGTCAAGAGTGTTAAGAGGCAGTGAACTCAACTATGATATTATAGAAAAGGAATGTTTGGCTGTTGTCTTCTCACTACAGAAGTTTAAAAATACGGTGTTTGGTTATCCCATCACCATATTAACTGATAATCAACCTCTTTGCTTTATATTTCGCAACAAACAACAAACGGGACGCCTAGCCCGCTGGAATTTGTTTGTGAACAGTTTTTCGCCAACTATAAAGTATAAGACGGGAAAAACTAACATACCGCCTGACTATTTGAGTAGGCACCCAGCAAAAGCTCCAAACGTTTATTTTTTCAAAGGAGAAAAGAAACCAATCTTACCAAGAAAAGATTTTATTTTAACGAAAGAAAACTTTGGTAAATAATTCCGGGCATACAGTTAGTTGAGATAAAGAATTAGTTAAGTGGGCTAAGGAAAACCCTAAAACTTATCCACATATTTTCCATAAGAAAGTGTTGTACTATGCAACCAGAAAGGAACCTTATGTAATACAAGTACCAGATAGCATGATCTACTCAGTTATAGATCAGTGCCATTCTTCACTTGGAAGTGGGCATGGAGGACAGCAAAGGACTGAAAAACGAGTTAGAGAGAGATACGTTTTTCCCTGGTATTCAAAAGTTAGTAAAGGAATACTGTTCTCAGTGCGTGTCTTGTGCTAAGGTTAAAGGTCCTAGACCTCCAAAAGCAGAAATCAACAGATGGCCTCTTCCTTATACTCCATTTTCTAGAGTACACGTGGATAGCATAGGAAAACTTCCCACATGTTCAATTTCAGGAGCCAAACACATTCTCGTCTTCAGAGATGTTTTGACTCGATACTGTGAATTAGTCGCATGTAAGACAAGAACGAGCCAAGAATTTGCTAAAGCTTTACAAGAAAGAGTAATATGTCGGCATTCGAGCCCAGAAATTTTAGCCTCGGACAATGCCCCAGAATTTACTCAGCTGCCTTCAAAGAGCTATGTAAAGCTTGGAGGATAAAAAAAAGTTAATATTCTGCCCTACAAACCAAGTCAAAATGGTGTAGTTGAAAGATTGAATGCAGATATTGAAAATTTCCTCCGTCATTTCGTAAAGGATAATCATAGAGATTGGTCAAAATACTTATCTTTTGCTCAAATAGCAATTAATACATCGTATAATAGATCAATTGGATCTTCTCCACATTTTGTCCTGCATGGATATATAAAGAGACTTCCCTACGAGATGCCTGATTATGTCTCTCCATTTACAAATAAATCGGAAAATAGAAAATTCATATCAGATGAGGTAGATGTCGTAGTGGAAAGAATGGAAGCAATCAGAGACTTAGCAAGAGAAAGTCTAGAAAAAGAAACAATTAAAGCTATGGAACAGCAACATAAACATGCCACACAAAGAGAATTGAAAGTAGGCGATTATGTTTTTGTGAATGCTGTAAAGAAACCAGAACAAAGTTCTAAATTGAACAAAAGATTTGAAGGACCTTTTATTGTGAATCAAATAAAAGAGCCAAATAAGCTTATGCTTTCGTGTTTAAATTCAACGAAATTATTTCCGGTTCACCGGGATAATGTAAAGATAATTCCAGTAGAAAAGATTACAGAATCTCATTTTTCATTTGATAATGATGAGATTTGGAATCCTGATGCTATTCAAGAAACATTGGATTCCCCGAAAGTTACAACAGAAAGAACAAGTATGGAACCTGAAGAAGTAGATCGACAGATAGATGATCAGGAATCTCCCACCACTTCTTCTTGGATTCCCCCTAATTTTTATGATGAACAATATGTTATACCAGAGGATTCAACACAAGAACAAAAGAATCCTGTAGTAGAAACACAAACTTCTTGTAATCAAAGAATACCTGATACTCCTCAAGGAAGTAGATTGATTAATTCTACTCCACAAACAAGAACTCAAGTAAGAGGATATAGACCGTCTCTATCACCAATCAGACAAGAGGATTCATATATTTCAGACAGTTCTGAACACGAGGAACAGCCTGTCATTGCAGAAGTACAAGAGGATACTTTGGTAACACCACTTGCAGATGGAACTGTAGGGGATAATGTGCCAAGTTCTGAAGCACTTCCCAAAGGTGATGAGGTAACACCTCCAGAAGAAATAATGGATTTATCAACATCTGAAGGCACAAGAGATGATAGAAAAGAAGATCCGTCGTATAGACCTCACCAGCAATTCAGAGGTCCGAGGGATGTGGACCGAGGGTTACAAGAAGCCAAACAAGGCAAAGAGAGCAAGAATCTCCTCCGCCTCTACCACCAAGAACTGATAAAACAACAAAAGAGTCGTCTGAACCAGTGTTGAAGAGACCTCCAGTTGTTTTGCCATTAGAGATGACTAGAAGAGGAAATACGCTCCACTACTTGCCTCCTAAGAGTTAAAATCTCTTAGATTGTAAAAATTTTTTGTAAATAAATATTTTATTTTATTTTATTTGTGTTCATAACCTTTAGGTTTAAGTTTGTATTATGTCATATCACACAAAATACACAATTTTACACTTTTCTATTCATCATCATTTAGTATTTAGTTATCAAGTTATTTTTTTTATGTCCGTTTAGCGATTCGGATTATTTTTTTTTTGCCCCCTTGGGGTCAGTCTTTTCTTTTGACATAAAAAAAAAAATAGAAAATTTTAAGTTTTGGGAATCCAAAGATCAGAAACTTTTATATACCTTTTATTTTTTAATTAGTAAAATGTTTTTTAATTGTTTTTTTCTCTGTTTACAAGAAAACAAATAAAATCGAAAATTTCGTTTTAATATTCAGAATAAATAAATATATAATTAGATTGTTTATTTAATATTAAGAATCTTTTTAATTTAATTTTTTAAGTTTAGCCTTAGCTTAAGCTATATAATTGCTTGCTTTATTTTTATTTTTATTCTTAATATTAATTAGCCTTAAGCTATATAATCAGTGCTTTTATTTTTTTTTAATTTTGATTTTAATTCAGATTTTGCCTTATGCTAGAATTAACTTTGATTAATATTAATTAGCCTGATCAGCTTTTATTGATATTAATTAACCTCATTTTTTTTTAATCTTTTTTAATTTTTTAATTTTTCTTTCAATGTCATTTATTTTTTCTCAATATATAAGCTTAACTTAGTCTTCTTTAATTTTTAATTTTCATTTTGAATTATAATCGGATGTTGAAGATTACTTATCTTTAGTTTTATTATCCAAGATCCAATAAACTTGATTTTCATTTCTATGAGTTCATTTATTTTAATTAATTTGATTTCATTAATTAAATTTTTTTATAGAAACATATCAAACTTGATTCCAATTTTACAGAGCCTAAAATTAAGTCCCCTAGTATATTTATAAAAAAGAAATTTAAAAAGTAAATATCAGCTTTTGATGATTTAGTTTATAAAACAAGAGAAATAATAGACTAATAGAAGTTATCCCTTTCAAGACTGTAAATGAAAATGTTACGTCAGTTTTTGCTTACTTCTTTTAACCTCCAGTCTTATTCATATCCAGTCACCATTAATGAAGAATAAGAGTCTGCCAGGTTCATTTTGCTTATAATTGCCGGTGAAGTAAGTTTTATCCGAAGGATATTTCTTGACTTGATTGTATTTTTAGAATCCATCAGAATTAAAACGCACTATTTATTAGAACATCAAATGGTAGATACTTTAAAAGATAGATTTTTACCTCCGTTTATATACATTTTTTTTTACTCTTTTTCTATAACCAAGGGAGAGCACAAAGGGAATTTCCACTCATTAAAATTAGAACTAAAGTAATATCCCTTAAATTAGCTGAAATTAAAAGCTTGCCATGGGTTCACTCACAAACAAGATTCAAAAGAGCTGCTTTCGAATTGGGAGGAGATATTCTTAATATTTTATTTGGTACCGCTACTGATAAACAAATTAAATTTTTAAGAAAAAAGATAAATATATTAGGAAACTTTGCGAGTACTTCAAATTTATTAGTTAATGAACTTAAAGAACAATTAAAGTCAAATACCCAAACATTATCAGAATTTCAAATTAACCTACAAAAATTAATTGTATTTCAACACAAATCACTAGCAACCAACCACATACTCAATCAGCTAGGTAGTATCCAAGCATTACTTACATTAGTTGAACATTCAGTTAATAGTATTACAATGTTACATCAATTAGTTATCACTTCATTACAATTAGCTAAAACAAAGATAACTAATGATCAACTTTATTCACCCATCTTTTTGTTACCATATATACTAGAAATGACACAAACTACAAAATTACATCCTATCATACCATTAGAAGCGACAACATATCATTCATTTTTGACATACTCATGGACTATAAAATCAACCACTAATCCATTTGAATTAATTACATTAATTCCATTCATTTCAAATGAGAAATTTATTTCATACAAGTTAATTCCATTCCCAACATTCATTCCATTCAATGAACGTCCGTTCGAATAATGTATAATACACCAAATAATTACCTTTTCGTTAATTATGGTCAAAGGAAATATACTTATTTGCGAAATTCGGTTCACGATTATTGTCGTAACCTAGGGAAAACAGCAGTTTGCCCTCAATCACAACCTTTTACATCCATTGATGACAAAACATGCTTGCTATCGCTTTTGCTTAACTATACTACTAATTTTTCGTCATGTCCTATAACTATCTTAAATCAAAAGAACCCTTCACAGTAACACTAGGACATTTCACTATTATATCTTTTGCAGAAAAAATTAGAGCTTCTTTATCCTGCGAAAGACCCCATTCCGTACAGCATATAAATAATTTTATTTTTAATATTCCTCACGGTTGTACTTTTACCTCTGTTAATTATCAATTTAAAAACCCCATTCATTTAGAGAAAAATATTTCATTAACTTCATTAATTGCCCAATCTGATAAAGTTTTGTTTAATTTTTTAACTCATGTTGCTTTACCCAACATCTCTTCAGCATTGTTTCCAAAATTTCAAATAATGAAGGAAGTTCAGTGGAATAAAAGACTAGACAACATTAATAATACCATCCACCCATTAACTCCTTATCTTTCTCAAATTAAATTAATCCCATATATCGGTGGAGGAACATCTAGTATTATTTTATTCATTTTCATCATAGTGATTATTTATTTGACTTGGTCTTATAGAAAAGCATTGTGTAGAAAATGTTTGAAAGAATTAAATCAAGAAACCCAAGATATTCCATTGCAAAATATACCCATTTCAACAATTCCATTAGAGGTAACCCCAGTTAAAAATTCTCCACAGAAACAAATTGAAATTGGACCCTTGGTACAACCTCCCATAAAATTTAGACAATCATTAATACTCAAACCTCCTATGCCACCACCTATTCCATATAGGCGATCTACTTCTCAAGAAGTGGAATTATATTCTAATATTGCTAATTTGGACTAATATCCTTTCTACATGACTAATACCCTTTCTGCATTTATTTTGAATTGTATGTTTATTACTATTAGAATTAAAAATCCTTATGAATTTTAATTTTCTGAGGCAGAGTCCTTATTGTAAAATCCTTATTGTAGAATTATTTCACAATATTTGAAATCATAAAACTCGGTTTGTTGATACTTAAAACGTACAATTCAGAAACAAATTTTGCTTCATAATCCATTTCTACATTTCAACATTTTTGTTTAAATAACTTTTCATTTAATACCTTTTTTATTGTTTGACTCGACATTTCTTTTCATAAAATTGTAAACAGGATGTCGAAACAAGTCTAAATCTATTCCTAAATCTAGGAATCAATCTAGATTTAAATCTAGATTTATTTTAAGAAATCTATTTTGACGTCACTTCAGGAAAGGAATTGAAAGACCGAGAGAATGGTGAGGAATGAGAGGGAGAAACTTTGAGGGTTTAGAGAGAATTAGAGTAGGGGATTAGAGAGGGTTTTGGAGAAACGATTTTTTAAGAAGGGTTGGATCATAGGAAAAATCATTTGTTTGAGTCGAACAACCACTTAGATAACAGCTAAAAGAATAGCGCTAAGTAGTGTTGTCAAGGCGCGAAAATTAATAGAAGTTTTTAATAGAAGTTTTTAAAATTAAAATATATATAATATGCATTCTTTGAACATATTATATAGGATATTTTATATCATATATAATATACAAAGATGTATATTGTTTTTCCGTTTTTCTTTTTAATTATAATATATTAAATATAAAGAAAACAGATTAAATATCAGTGAGACGAGCAAAGGAAGGTTCTCATTTGAAACATATTAAAATGATCGTTTGACAAAGGTAATTATTTTAAATAATAATAATAATAATGATAATAATAATAATAATAATAATAATAATATATGAATAATAATATAATAATATAATAATAATATATAATAATAATAATAATCTTAGTAATAATGCAATACTTATTATATTTTTTAAACAAAATAACTTTATCTTGTAATATTTTTTGTTTTAAAAAATAAAATAAGATGTTTGACATACTCATTGAAAATAATATTTGTTTAATTATTATATTGCAATTAATACAATATTAATTGTAATATTGGAGAAATTTTAATGTATTTATTTTAAATGATTTTTCTGTATTCATGAAATATTTATATTGATATATTTGGAATATTATATTAATTACTAATTAACTAATTAAAAAATTACTTACTTATTTAATATTTAGTAAACTCATTATTTTAAAGAACATTTAATTTATAATGTGTTTTCCATTGTTTTATATAGGTTTTTATTGGGACCAGTAATTTAGGATGCAATAATAAACTCTTTACGAATTGGTGCGTTATTAAAATTCCTCCATTGTGGCCAATTGAGAAAGAAGAATAATTAGAGGGCCACAATTGGCGTCGTTTGCGTCGGATATTGGAAGGTGTAATCTTCTCATCATTCAAAGTGGTTACTGTGTCTTGGATGAGAGATTCGCTTCTTGCACGAACCTATGGAAATCTTTTGAGTCAACAAGTGCCCACTATTTTACCAATTTCTTGAGGGTGACTTCTTTGTCACTAACAGATGTTCCCAAATCTAAACCTTTGCCAAGCAGTTTAAAGGTGGAAAATCCATTAGAAGTTCTGTAAGTACAGAAATTATTTCCACACAAAAACAAAATTCACACTAAAGTTTAAATTAGCTAGGAAACTATATACAAGTGGTATGGGCATATTGGCACCTTTGGGTCTAATATGCAAGCATATTTCATTTTGTATAAGTTTCAATAAATGAGATAGGAAATTGTGTACATGTGACATGCAATATATTATTGCCTTTTGGGGGGCTTTAATATATATAGTATGCCCATATTGTACAAATTTCAAGACAAAAAGTGCTAAAATTTAAATGAAAACATATGTTAATGTTTTATAAAAAGTACAAAACAAATTTTTGAAAAATGGGTGACAGATAAAAATTCCCCATGATAGCCATAGAAAAAGAGCTACTTAATATTATGAGTGAAAAATAGAGAATAACCAAAATATTAGAGACATTTTTAATATATAAAGAATATATTACAGAAATTAAATCTTGATTAGTGACATTATCGTCTGCATTTTTCATTTTTGTATGTTTTTTTTTGTTTTTTTTAAAGGCAAAATTACTAGAAAAATAATAATTGTTTAATTTGCATTTTTTTTTTCTTTTATATGGTTTCTGAGGAAAGTTCTTTTAAGATATATATATATATAGAAAAATTATGCAATTGACACCTGTAAATTAAAGTATTAATAATTAGATTTATTAATTTTTTTTTGTTTTTTTTATTAAAATGAAAATAGCAGAGTTAGTAAATCAGTTTAGTGAAAAAATTTTTCGTTTATCATAATTAGTAAAGTATTTAGCTAGTAGAAGATTACTAAAAAGCAGAAACAGTAGCAGAGAATCATAAATCTTCGTAGAAGGAGTTGTTAACAAAAGGTGTGTACATGAGTTTGTTCTATAGTAGGAGGGATAAGAGTAAGGAGTTGAGGGAAGAGAGTTATAAAGAATCGGCATTGGATGGGGAATTGCCTCCAGAGCGGAGGGAAGGAAAATTGTCGCTGAATGGGAGAATTGCAGGGGAAGAGATATCGCCTCCAAGAGTGAGGGATTGAAGTCTTGGCCCCAATCGATCCCCCTTATTTCTTCGTTCATTTCTTTCCCCCACTTATTTCTTCGTTCATTTTTTTTTTTCCCTCATTCCTTTCCTTTCTCGTGCGGCATTATATGCACATATCAACAGACACACACACATCGTTTTTATATATATATATATATATCGTTTTTACTTTTATTGACTATAAATCTACTAATTACTTTTTCATTATAATTATGCATTAATTATATTTGTCGTAACCCCGCGAATATTTACAGGTGGTAAAAATTTCGATTTTGGTTTTTTTATATAATTATGCATTCATTTACATTTGGTCGTAGCCCGCGAATTTTCAGAAATGGTATATAATTCTATATATATTATATATATATATATATATTATAATTATATATATATATACTATATATATATATATAGGTATTATATATATTATAATATATATATATATATTATCGTTTTTTACTTTTATTTAATAATAAATTTTATTATTATTTTTTTCATTATTATTATTTACTAATCATATTTGACGTAGTCCCGCGAATATTTACCAGGTGGTAAAATCGGTGTTTTTTACCGGTTTTTTAAACCCGGTTTTTTTTTAGTGAAGGCTTAAGAAGCCAAGTGTTTTTTTTTCTTTTTTTGAGTGAATTAAAAAATAAGTTTTTTTTTCAATTATCAGAAATCCGTAATTTAGCAATAACATAATTAATAATTACCAAAGTGAGGTAAAACCTTTTGGGTTAGACCCCAGACCACCCAGTAAGGGTCACTAGGACCAAAGGTCACCAAAGGTCACGAAAGGTCACCAAAGGTCACCAAAGGTCACCAAAGGTCACCAAAGGTCACCAAAGGTCAAAAGGTCACCAAAGGTCACCAAAGGTCACGAAAGGTCAAATTGCCCAAATTGACCAAAAAACAGAAAATTATTATATTTTTGACCTAAAAACATTAGAAATTGTTTTCTTTGACCTAAAAAATAACAGATTTGTTATATTTAGCTACAGAAAAATTGAAAATTTATTTTACTGACCTGTAATATTTTAAAAATTATTCTACTGCAACAGAGATTATAAAAACCACAAATTATAACAGAATTAAATTTGTTGGTATATAAATTGATTGATTCCAACTTAGAAAATATTTAATAGAAGAACATAGAACAATTTTGAAGAACTTTGAAGAAGTTTGAAGAACAATAGTTCACCATTGACAAATAAGTTGACCTATAACATTAAAGAAACAGCTATCTTCTTTGTTTCTTAATTAATTAATTACAGTGCAAAGAATTAATTAAATATAATTATCAAATAGAACTTTGATATTTTTTAAATAATTTTGAAAGAAAATTATTTTTATTTTTGAAAATAGAACTTTAATATTTTTTAAATAATTTTGAAAGAAAATTATTTTTATTTGTGAACTTTGAACTTTGATTTTTTTTAAATAATTTTGAAAGAAAATTATTTTTATTTTTTGAACTTTGAAATTTTTAAATAATTTTAAAAGAAAATTATTTTTAATTTGAACTTAGAATCTAAAGTGATTAAATTTTAATTTTTAAATTTAATAGTGATTAACTTTAAACAGTAATTAATAATTAAAATCGAATAAAATAATTTTAATTATTTAATTAAAAGTTAATACTGATATAAACTCTTTTGTTTGAGTTTAAATAGAACTTTACATATTTTCTTTGAACATAGAAAATTTTTTGAAAAATATTTGAAAACAGTTTGAATATTTTTGAAAACTTTGAAAAAATATTTTTGAAAACTTAGTGTTTTTTTTTTTTGAAAAACTTTGAAAAATATTTTGAGACTTTAGTTTTTTTTTATTTTTTAGAAACAGTTTGAGAACTTAGTTTTTTTTTATTTGATTAATTTAAATTAATTAACAATTAATCATGACTATGCTTGAACCAATAGTCTTTACAGTCTTCGTATTTTCTACATTGTTTCTCATTCTCTGTTACCTGGTTCAAAGGGCTATAGCCGGACCAGTTGACCCTAATGGAGCTTCAGGAGGAGCTGAAAGAGAAAATAAAGACTTAGAATAATGATTCAACAGAGAACATGAATGAGAACATGGATAATACAAATAAAGAAGACAATACAGAAGATGTTAATCAAGATGAAGAACATGATGTAACAGAAGTAAAGACTACTGACGGACAGAAAACAGAAGAGAACAAAGGAGCAAAGCTCAAGATAAAGGAATCCACACAAAAGGATATGGGACTTCCTCCAGTATATCTACCTCCTTCTAACATTGATACAATGTCGTTAAACCCAAATCAGAGAACAGCTTGGGACTGGCATAAACCATGGAAATAAGAAAATACAGCAAGAATACCTAAGGTGCTCCAAAAGACGAATGTGTTTTGGACAATACTTTTAATATACATTTAAATGCATCGGGGGCCACTCCGCCTTCAAATAAAGATAAACTTACCCTGTCCTGGAATGGCCAAACCAGAAATATTTAAACAATAGAAGTGAGTTTATGTTGGAACTTGGGGACAGACCAAGCATAGTGATACCGCTATAATGGAGGAACAACTTCAGAATCCGTGGGACCTAGCCCAAATATTTTAAACTAAATCCTTTAAATTGGCAGCACCTTCCACAGGCTGGCAACAACCCTTTCCTACAATGCAACTGGTTACAATCCATACCCATATGGACCCCCTTATGGAGGATATTATCCCAACGCTGCGTATGCCCCTCCACTTCCAGAATTGCCTAAAGAATTAAAATTGTATGGAAGAAACACCAAGACCCAAGTTTGGGTAGGCATTAAGTTTGAAGATTACCTTTCGACGTTGCAAGAGAAGATACGCACGTTAGGCCTAATAACTGAAAGACAGAAAATAGACTATGCTAAGACTACAATATCTTCTGATTTCACATCAGAGGCCCGCCAGTACATTCTCAAAGATAATAGCTTCTCGAGGTGTAAGACCCTAGAAGACTTCTTGATTCAACTGAAGATTTTTCTCAAACCAGAAAAAACCGAGACAATCTTCTGTCTTTTGAAACAGTTCATGAAATTTCAAAGGAGACCACATGTAACTCTTACTGAATTCATGTTGGACTTGAAGAATCTCCTTTGGGAATATCAGAGAAAACTCATTGATATTGAGACTTCCTTTGGATTTACTTCTCAACAGATAAATATCTTAATTATGACTAAGATTTTAGAGAGTATGGAAGAGCTCAGAGATCATAGAAGACTTAGAGAAAAAGTCTTAAAAGTCTTTAATCCAGACTTAAGTTTCGTAGAAATTTTAGAGAACTTAGTCATAGAAGAAGGAGTCCTTGTTTCCCAAACTAACTCATAGAGGCTGAACAAGATAGAAGAAATACAGCTAGAATATTCTATACAGAGAACAATAGCACCAATAATAGTGAAGTTAGAAAAGAAAGAACTACATATAACCCTTCCATGAGAAACAGAACCATGGAATGGGATAATAAAAAGAATACTTCTAAATTTTCAGGAAAAAGGACAGCCCTTCTCCAAATATAAGACCTAATAAGGGAGTAGTTAAGAACTCTCCAGTAAAGGGAGATAAGTCAAATGGACTATTGTCTAAAATTGCTGATCTTTAGGTCATCATCTCTAGAACTGTGGTTGGAAAGTTCACATCTTGTAGAGTAATGTAGAAGTTCCATGCCCGGGTTTCAACGTCTTAATTGCAAGAATGCCGTATAATGGATCCCTAATAAATGAAAATAATAGGTAATACCATAGTAATAACCCCACTGATTTTTGACTATGGGTCAAAGCTCGAAGAGTCGAGATTAGACAATGATTCAAATACTTGAAGGCCGCAGGCTTACTCAAAGAATGAGTGTAGCAATCAAAAGTAGAGTCCTAAGAAAAACGACCAGAGTTCACGCTGATCTCTAATCATATCAAGGCAGTCCGATGCATGAAGAAATATCTGAATGCTGAAGATGAAGAAGAAGAGAACGAACAGTTTTTTTCAGGCGCATTTGGCAATAATACAGCCATATTTATCAAACGTTCTGGGATGATTTAAATGAAGAAATGGAAAATTGTTAAATTCTTAATCGCGATAGACCAAAGGTTGGGCACCACTGTGTTATAGTAACCTCTAGCTTCTTTGGTGTAGGAATTAGACCCCCAAAATTGGGATGTCATTATTTTTTGTCAATATTTTTGACTCCAGCAAAAGGTCAGAACGAGGTTGAAGTTCATAGCCTACTAGATTTGGGGAGCACAACCTGTTTGATATCGTTGGATAGATTAAAGGAAATAGAAAGAGAAGGAAGATTCAAACTGTCTCTTAAAGAAGCTAGTATTATAGTTCAAGGGATTGGAACTCAGATGATCCATCCTATAGGAGAAGTTGATCTACTTTTAAGACTACACCAACAGTATTACCCAGTTACCTTTTTAGTGTGTAAGACTGGAAGCACTGGAGCTTGGAATGGAATTTTATTAGGTACAAGTATTTTAGCTAATCTACCTATAACAATAGACCTTTCTTCATCGCAATTAAATCTTAAAGAAGAGGATAACGAAATTAAAGTTAAAATCTTTGCCAGGTTAGGGAGTTATTTTCTCATGAATCAAGAGGAAAAGATAACTAAGAAAGATATAAATAATAATTCTAATATAAATGACAAATTTAAATTAAACAATTACAGTGATAATTGTAAACCAGTAATTAAGAGAGGCTCTATTGAAAAGCCTACAAAGAGAGTTATTACTCAAGGCTCATTGGAAAAGCCTACAAAGGTAGAAATAAATAAGAATAATATTGTTCATCAAGAGAACAAAGAAAATTCACAACTTCCTCCAGTAAAGGAAGGACCTTTCATAGCAGATGAAGAAATAGAAGTTCAATTGCTATTAATAGAAGAAACCATGGCACCTGCTCAATCTTATGGTTACTTGAAAGTCAGACCTGAGAGTAAAGAAGATTTGAAACTGGAAAAGAAGTGTTTAATAACACCTGCTTTTTCCTTAGGGCCATTATATTTTGCAAACTCTGTATGCCCAGTAAAGAAACAATGAAGTTATTTTGAGTTATATTAATCTAAGTGACAAGCCTTTTTATTTAAGAAGAAATAAATATATAGGGAAGTGTCATCCTATTTTAGAAATTATTGAAAAAGATTTTTATAAAACTGCTATTGCTACAGAGAATAAGCAGATAGGATCTACATGTATAGTAACCTGCTCAGAAAATTTATCAGATAAACAGTTGAAGAATGCATACAGAAGAGAAATTATTACAGATAATTTGAGTAAAGAAGAAGCAGATGTTTCTATTTTACAGAAACCTGAGCATTTAGAAGAACTTCTTGATTTGTTAATGGAATACAAGGACGTTATTGCTCTAGATGATGATGCAGTTCCTGTGTGTCCCATACAGAAGTTTGAAATAGAACTTACTCCAGATGCTCCAAAGATCATTTTCAGAAAACAGTATCGTCTCCCACATCGCTACTTGGAAGACATAGATAATTTTACAGATGCAGCTTTAAAGAAAGGATATATTAAAGCTTGCTATTCGCCACATAGTTCACCTCTACTGGTGGTGGCCAAAAAGAACTCTAACAAACCAAGAGTCTGTATAGACTATCGGTATTTAAACTCTTTCAGCGTCCCAGATGTGTACCCATTGCCCTCGATTGACGAGATATTTTCGTCCCTGGGAGGTAGTACAATTTTTACTAGCTGTGACTTGATAGATGCTTACCATTCCCTCGAAGTCGAGGAGGAAACACAGAAATTAATGGCTTTCCGTACAAGGAAAGGATTATTCTGCCCAACCAGATTATTATTTGGGCACCGAAATGCCCCAAGTACCTATGCTAGGACAATGCAAGTCGCGTTGAACCATTTATTAGGACCTATTGCCCAAGTGTATCTAGATGATGTCTTAATCATGGGTAAAAATAAGGCAGAACATTTTGAAAACTTAAGGAAAGTTTTTACTGCATTTAGAGATAACAAATTGAGAGTTAAATTGACCAAATGTCATTTTCTACAAACTTCAGTTTTGTACTTAGGATTTAAAATAGGAAGAGACGGAATTTCACCAGATCCAGCGAAGATAGAATCGATGAAGAGTTTCGTCCCTCCAGCAAGTGTTAAGGAAACACAATCTTTATTAGGATTTTTCTCGTATTTTCGCTTTTTAATTAGTGACTTTGCACTAATTGCGAAACCATTATATAACTTAATAAAAAAGAATGTTAAGTTTGAGTGGAAGGAAGAACACCAAAAAGCTTTTGAACTCTTAAAGGAGAAATTTGTGGTGCAACCTCAGTTAACTTTCCCAGACTATTCCAAGCCATTTTTTATAGGTACAGACGCCTGTGACTATGGAATAGGAGGCGTTCTTTACCAGATGTCAGATGACGGCAAGGAAAAACCGTTGTCTTTTGTGTCAAGAGTGTTAAGAGGCAGTGAACTCAACTATGATATTATAGAAAAGGAATGTTTGGCTGTTGTCTTCTCACTACAGAAGTTTAAAAATACGGTGTTTGGTTATCCCATCACCATATTAACTGATAATCAACCTCTTTGCTTTATTTTTCGTAATAAGCAACAAACGGGTCGGCTAGCCCGCTGGAATTTGTTTGTGAACAGTTTTTCGCCAACTATAAAGTATAAGACGGGAAAAACTAACATACCGCCTGACTATTTGAGTAGGCACCCAGCAAAAGCTCCAAACGTTTATTTTTTCAAAGGAGAAAAGAAACCGATGTTACCAAGAAAAGATTTTATCTTAACGAAAGAAACTTTTAATAGGGAACAAGAGAATTGCCCTAGATTAAAAGAATTAGTTAAGTGGGCTAAGGAAAACCCTAAAACTTATCCACATATTTTTCATAAGAAAGTGTTGTATTATGCAACCAGAAAGGAACCTTATGTAATACAGGTCCCAGATAGCATGATCTACTCAGTAATTGATCAGTGCCATTCTTCACTTGGAAGTGGGCATGGAGGAGACAGCAGAGGACTGAAAAACGAGTTAGAGAAAGATACGTTTTTCCTCATCTAAGTAAGTTAGTAAAGGAGTACTGTTCTCAGTGCGTGTCATGTGCTAAGGTTAAAGGTCCTAGGCCTCCGAAGGCTGAAATAAACAGATGGCCTCTTCCTTATACTCCGTTTTCTAGAGTACATG
>JABUQX010081819.1:0-15000 GCA_015478945.1 Trachelipus rathkii
TCTTTGAGAGAAAGAGAGAGAGGAGAGAGGAGAGAGAGAGAGATCTCTAAAATGTTCTTTGCGATAAATATGTTTTCAAAGAAAGGTCGAGGAACGACATCGCTGAAAAATCATTCAACATAGAAGCACAAAGAGCAGTTTAAAGATGTAACTGCTGAAGAAGCACGCCAAAAAGAAAAAGAAAAATCTGCTGCTCAGCAAATGAAATAAAATATTGAAGAGAATTTTCATGCTACAAAACATTGGGATAAAACTGATAACAAATCTAAAAGAGTGGATAAACGTATAGCTGGAATAATAGTGATGGATAATCTAATTTTCAGACATGTGGAAGATCTCGGATTCATGAGATTATTGGCGGAATTCCTACCCGCTCCTGAATCCTGTTACGTAATGAAAAATTTGAATCTGTTTTCAATAAAATAAAACAAATTGTTGATGATAAAAAGAAATACACTAAATTTGCTTTCACTACTTATGTATAGACATACTTCAGCTGGGGTATCGCTACTGAGCCTGACTATATACATTTTCAACAAGAACTTAGAAAGAATAAATCTTGTATTAGATACTGTATCTTTAGAAGATCGACACACAGGAGAACACATTTAAAGAAAATTTGACGAAATGTTTGAAAAATGGGACATTAAAATGGCAAGCGTTCATTGTGTAATGCTCGATTCTATAGCAAACATAAATAAAGAACTTTAACCTTCCTTTCTGTGCTAAATAAATGGATTATACAGTTCATAAAATTTATTTTTTCAAAATTTTTGTTGAAAGTATGTATATTAATGCTCAGTAACGATACCCCAGCTGAAGAATGTGACCATACATCTGTAGTGAAAGCAAATTTGGTGTATTGCTTTATTTCATCAATTATATTATCTGTTTTATTATATTAAAAACAGATTCATATATTTCGTTGCAAATCATGGACGAGTAGTAATTCCGTTGCCACAGATTGCATTATGGAACAATTTCCGCCAATAATCTCATGAATCCAAGGTCTTCCTTCCACATGTCTGAAAATTAGATTATCCATCACTATCATTTCAGCTATACATTTATCCACTCCCTTAGATTTGTTATCAGATTTGTTGTCTCGACAGGCCCATGTGGCTTCTTACTGTCTCTATATTCTTAATGTCTTAATATAGGTGGAATAATCACAAATGGAATGAGCACCTTATCAAATGTCGCACAATTGCCAGTCATATATATATATAAATATATATATATATATATATATATATATATATATATATATATATATATATATATATATATATATATATATATATGTATATATCATTATTCACCTTCTTTCACCAAGACTGGGGTAAGGTGACCAGCACGGGAAGCAGAAAGTAGTAAAAGAATAACATGACACAAGTCGAAAAGAAAGTCTAGTTCTATATATATATATATATATATATAGATATATATATATATATATATATATATATATATATATATATATATATATATATATATATATATATATATATATATATATAGATACTATATCGCTTTGCATATGTTGAAAAGAAACGAAGAATTGAGAGTCCCTTTGCTCGTATGCTGCTACCAAATTCAAAATACCTATTCTTAACAATCTAGAGTGGATAATATTGTCTAGATTTGTAAAATCTTACGAAGAACCTTACGAAGAAATTGAAAAAAGCTTGGCAAATCAATATCTATTATTGGGGATATTATATTTTTTATAGTTGGGCTTAAAACCACTCTTGAGAAAACTGTATGTAGTAAACCTGAAACATCTGAACAATCGTTGTCATTGCTTAAAGATTACGAGAAGGAAGAGCCGAACTAAACAGAAGATTTAAGAGACTTGAAAATGAGTATATGTATAAAGTAGCGAAATCTCTTAATCCAAGATAAGGGTAAAGTTTTCTCATCCGCACAAATAACTGATCAAGTAATATATTCTCTAGCTCAGTTTTTTTGACGACATGAAATTTGAAAATAAACATTTACGGGATGCTGATTCCAAAAGAAACCGAAAAAGAGATTCTTCACCAACACCTTGTTCCAGTAAGCGTAACATCATTAACTGAGACTGAGTATTATTCTTGCTTCCAGTAATGACGATTAAGAGGAGAATATAGAAAGCAGCTCATCACTGGACTCCATAGAAAAGTATCACAAAGAAAAAAGACTAGGTCCACAGGAAGATGCTTTAAAATGGTGGAGGTATAAATACGAAAAGTATCCAGATTTGGCAAAATTTGTTTGCACAATCCTAAGTGGCATTGGACATTCTATAAAGACAGACGTGCCCGACTTCATGAAGATAAAGCATAAGCTTTTATTTTTAAAACATAACAAAACCTACCCATAATCAAATTTGAGTATTAACTAGAAATAAAGAAAGTTAATAACATAAATATTAAATTAACCACTTTTCAGAAGGGTAGAGGTTGGGGAAAGTGGTTGGTAGGATGTATGAAGAGTTTGGTCCCCGTTCCGTATCCTAGGAACACATAATATATGTGCGGCAAAAACTCTTCAGTATTTTAAAGATTTTTACAGAGGCAAAGACGTAAATCCAATATATATATATATATATATATATATATGAGCATATATATATATATATATATATATATATATATATATATATATATATATATATATATATATATATAATTTTAAAGAGAGTCGAAACTAAAGTCACTAGGAAGTTCAATTTTTATTTTTATATAGAATGGCTGCTCATCGACCTTGCCAGGATGTGAATAAAAGAATATCCAGTAAACTCATTTAGTTACCAGTGATAAAATCATGTTGAAAATTGGACATTCACATCTGCGGATATTGAAAATTTTACATCCGATATATCACTAATATATATATATGAGAGCAGTGAGAGAGAAAGAGAGAGAGAGAGAGAGAGAGGAGAGGAAGAGAAGAGAGAGAGCGAGTGAGAGATATATATATATATATATATATATATATATATATATATATATATATAGGTCTCCATATATATATATATATATATATATATATATATATATATATATATATATATATATATATATATATATATATATATATATATATATATATATAAATATATATATATATATATATATATATATATATATATATATATAATTTCTTTTTAGAAAAACCTATTATTATTTTTTCTTATATCCTCAAAAATGCTTGAGACATTTTCCCTTGCGATTATCCTCATAACTCGAGCTCCTGATTTTTCTTTGTAGGACCCTCCAGAAATCAAGCTGGGGTTCAACCACCTTTGAAATATTCTCTACGTTTGAGAGATGTCCTAATGGAACCTCTTTCCAAGTTCATTGTTAACAGCACCAAGAATGTTTTGGAAAAATTCTAGATGGGAATGCAATGTTGTCAGGTCCAATGAAAATACTTGTTTTCAATTTTTTTTCAGTCACATTTTTAGAACCAAATTTTTCTTTTAATGCATTGGAATCTTTGTCTAGTTTTCGCCATTTCTTACAAAGTTTACAAAGTTCGTTATTTCGAAGTTATTTCCAACTCACTCTGAGTTAGATTAAGTGATAATATAAAATTGATTTTATAAGTTATATAATTCTACCATGATTTATTGCTTTTTTTATGGCTATATATTTAAGTATAATAGAGCAGACTTCAAATTTAACGAAAATCTAATGCAATAAATATTTAGTAATATAAAAAAGGTATTTCTATAATTTTCTAGAAACATTTTTCGGATAATAAATTTTTGATTTAACGTTTTTTGGTAATTGTGTTACATACTACGATATTTTGTGTCTCTATTACACCAACGTTCATTCTGTTGCACAAAAAAAAAATTCTTCAAGGCAAAACCGAGGTATAAGAAATTATTGAGCAGCAAGAACAAAACAGGAATCTTTTAAGTAGGCTTACTTCAAATTAATGAGGAAATCAGCATGAGCTTCATAGCTTTTATCTGAAGCTGAAATGTTTTTTTTTATTAATTTCATTTTTGTCATTGTTTATTGTGCTCTCTCACATGTAAGGGCTACTTGTCCTTTGATTGCTCTCACCTATGAAAGGGCTACCTGTTCTTTGAGTGCTCTCTCATATGTAAGGGGTACCTGTCCTTTTAATGTACTCTCCTTTGTAAGGGCTACCTCTACTTTGAGCACTCTCTCCTATGAAAGGGCTACATATCCTTTGATCTACGAGTTTGTTTATAAAAGATCGCATGATATCGTTCCCTATATCAGCGGTCTCCAAAGTGGGGTACGAGTAACGAGGTGCTACGCAAAGTGTTCTCTTGGGAGAGTAAAATCTACTAGATTTAGGATTAATATAGTTAAAATGGCTGATAATATTGTTCCTATATGAAACACACTCATGATGATTAGTGATGAGAGATGATAATATGGGCAAGCAAGTTCATGTGCAATTTGGACGGCCTCTCTCTGGATTAACAATATTCTCTATATAATATTAGTTTTTTCAATGTTTCAGGAGTAATATATTTTGATAATCTATGTGACTGTTAAATTTGTGACTTAAGCATCAAGAATAATAGTTTTCATTGTGCAATTTGATATGAGATCGCTATCGGGTGACAACTACTCGTGGATCTGCGATAACTTATAGCGAATGATCACGTGTTTAGTTTCTAAGGATGTGTTTTCGTTTTTTTTTATTATTTGTTATGATTGGAGTTATTTTCTGTAAGAGGTAGACTTGGACGGTAGAAGACAAGAAATAGACCTCGACCATCCACACCAAGCCAACTATCTCAGGATTATTTTCAGGACTTCGGTCTAATTGTAGTCTTCTTCTGAATAGTTTGATATTAATATTATACAAAAACACCGACATACGTTATGTGTAAAATAGACACTTAACAAACAGATATCTCGCTACTGAATTCACGCAAATGAGGCGCAATACATTTATATAAACATTAACTCGAACGTTCGCATTTTAGTTATGGATTCGAATCGATAATCGAACTTGTCTCTCTGGTGTGTTATAGTAAGGCTCTGTATAATTACATGCTTACATAGAACATCCGAGCAATTCGACAGATCCACAGCACCACTCTGATATCGTAATCCGTAAATCTGCGAATCGCGGATTTCGACTCCGAAATCCGGATATCGGATTCGCATCAAAGTCAATCACTGGATAAGTATGATGATCGAATATAGTTTTTGTTTTTTTAGTAAATGACTATTCATGATTGGAAAAGTTTTAATAGGTTTTACTTTATCTCTATCATATCTATTATTTTTCTATTAACTTCTCTCTCTATATCTCTCTATTTATATCTATTAATATTATATTATATGAGGAGTTCCGGTAAAGTCGGCATTGGAAAATGACTGGAGGACGTGTAAGGAAGGCCAAGATTGACTCCTCTGAAGGATAAGTGTTGGTCAAGCTATATCCCTTGCTGAGCAACGAGGAATGTGACAAGGACAGGTTAAGAAACACTTTATTTATACCGACGATTCTGAGACCGGTAACTTTTGTTTGGGTAAGGCGCAGTCATGGACGCTTTACACCAGAGACAAGGATAGTGCGACATTGTTGGCGGGCAAGGATGAAGGGTGTTTGGTTGAAGTAGTGGGGGTGAATCAGAAGAGAGAGAGAGGAGAAGAGAGAGAGAGGAGAGAAGAGAGAGAGAGAGAGAAAGAGAGAGAGAGAGAGAGAGAGGAGAGAGAGAGGAGAGAGAGAGAGAGAGAGAGAGAGAGAGAGAGAGAGAGAGAGAGAAAGAGAAAGAGAAAGAGAAAGAGAAAGAGAAAGAGAAAGAGAGAGAGAAAGAGAAAGAGAGAGAGAGAGAAAGAGAGAGAAGAGGAGAGAAGAAGGAATACTGAGATGAAGAGGAGTTGGGGGTCGAGCCGGTGGAGAATCTGAACAACAACTGAGTTGGTATGGACACATCAGAAGGATGGATGAAGATAGTACCCGGCTAGATTTATGCATGGCAGCACTGCAGGTAGAAGACCGGCGGGATCACAAGGGAAAAGATGGAAGGTGAGTTGGCGGCGGCTTTGGGAAGAGGGGATGGTGCTGGATCAGTGGGGAAATCGGATCTGTACGAGAGAAGGGGTTGTTGGGAGAAGCTTGAAAGAAAGGAGGATAACTTCCTACGTGGAGGGGCTTGGTGAGAAGATATGAATATATAAGGATTATATATATATATGAATAGGAGCATATTACTATATATATATATATATTATTTTTGTGTATATATATAAATTATAATATATATACTTAATGATATATATATAATTCAAGTTCTAAGAGGGAAAGTTATCTGAAAAGTATTAGCTTATAGAAAACTAAATTCATATTTTGCGAATCATTGCGTACAAAGTTATATGTGTTAGTCGTTTTATTTAATTTAAAACTACAAGATATCCTAGAGTAGACGTGATATCAGGAGTGCTTGGGTCTCTCGCCTCTAGGTGGACGAGCCTAAAAGAAAAATTGGAGTTCAGGAGAACATGTGCTTAGGGGGCTTGAGCCGATGGGGGACAGAGGGTGTTCGTTCATGCCTGGCTGAGATCCCCTTAATCCCTGATTCGGCTGAGCGGTCTACTCTCTAGGGTATCTGTTTTTTTATTTATAGTTTTTAATCATAAAACGACTATACAGATATAGCTTTATTACGTGATTCAAATATGTCGATTGTTTTACTATAAGTGTGTAAGTGTCTATATATATTATTATATATATATATTATATATTATATATATTATTTATTATATATATATATTATATTATTATATATATATATTTTAGTAAGTTTTATATAATTTTTATATTTTATGATATTTTTATAACAAACATTTTTTGTTTTCATATATTCTCTTTTTTTTTTTTTTTTTTTTTTTTTTGCGTTGGCTCTTAATTTTTAGTATAGGAGAGGTTTTGGCACCATGTTCTGTTTTTTGACATGGTTTTCATAAAGATTACAAAAATAACCGATTTTCGGAAGAAAATATATTGATATATTCATCAGAATAACTGCTAATCTCACTTATAAGAGTTATTTATAAATATACTAATTATTATATATATATTTAAATGAGAATTTTATTAATATTTTATATTTTATTTTTTGTTTTAATAATTATTTATAGTATAATTTGATGGGCGTTTTTTGGGAGTAATTTTTATTTAGAAGAAAAATCACTGCAAACCTGCGAGTGAGAAGGGGCGCCGTGTAACAGGGGGGAAAATGCGGGGGGGGACATTTTTTAGAAAAAGGGGGGGGGGTGGGGCGCACCTGGATCAAAGTATAATTGGGGAACAGTTCAAGTTTATATTATAATGTATATATATATAGTGTAATGGAGGTGGGGGGTGGTATTATATATTATTAGTATATATATAGTATAATATATTGTATATATATTAATAGCTGGGGCCCAGGCTCGTGATGCATTTATTAGCTGTCAGTTTTCAGCATTTTAGTTAATTAAAAACTGTCCTGTTTTAATTTGTATAAAAGTTGAAGGTAGCTGGCGAAATACTAATTTTTCTATATATATATATATAAGGTACTTTAAAGTATAGGGCTGGCCTAGTTTTTGTAATATTAAATATGGAGTCTTTTTACCATAGATATCAGCGGTTATAGTATATATATATTAGATTTAATTTTTATCAGTGGTCGCCTAAGAATTCAATTAATTCTTATTTGCTCGATAGAGCTAAGGTTGGGCCACATGGCCTAGCCTGATTAATGTCGTAGAAAGGGCGTGATCCTAATATGGGGTTATGTGTGAGCAGAAATAAATTTATCAAGACAATAATTTAAAAAAATACAAGACTTAACTACAATACAAATGTGATACTACTTTAATTAGATAGTGATAACAGATAAACGTACAAGATAGTCGAAGAAAGTAGAACGAATTTCAACTTTTATATTAACGTCCAGAATTGCCGTCTTACAATAGTGTGTGAGAAAGCGACGCAATTCAATATGCAGTTAGATTTTTTTTTTAGTGATATTTTAATTCACAAATGTTGAGAAAAATTTCGTGCCATTTTCCCATTAAGAATTTTGAGACTTTTTATGATATATAGAACTAGAAGTAAACCTAGAAATAGATACGGTGAAACATAAGGTCTGTCAAGCCATATTTATTCAACTCGCCGTTGTACACGGCAATTTCTGTATTACCAGATCAACCACCGATCTAACATGTTTATAATGATTTTCATATTTTATTTGTATTTTATTTTAGCTTATTTCATTTTCCTTTATTTTCATGTTATTTATGATATTCATTGTTTATATGATGTGTAGTATGTTTCATAAAATATGTTTGTAAAACTTTTTATTATGTGTATTGTATAATTTTATTTACTTTCTTTTATTTATTTTATTTTATTTTTGTCTTATATTTTGTTTCAATATGTTCTTTTAAAATTAAAAGAGTGCCAATAATCTATTTACTTTATTTAATCTGTTATATTAATTTTTAATGAAGTTATAAAATACAAGATTTTTTTACATCAATGTTTAAGGCTTTACCACGACATTATAAATTTAGAGTATACCCTGTGATTTTTACCCAATTTTTATATATATTATTCATACATGACGATAGTTCATGCAACGTAATCACATATCAATTACTTTGAATTTAGAAGACAATTTTGGTATTTAATTAATAAAAAGGCTGTAAAATATAATATAAGTTAAATGAATGCAGGTTTGTAGTTTCCATACTATCGAACAATACAAACTAAGTAAAATAAGTAAATAAATAATAAGATTAGAATTATTGAATTTTATGTAAATTTATATTAATAAAAAAGCAAGGCTGTAAATACCGTTATAACCAGACATATAAGTAGCATGATAAGAAATTTATGATACATAGTAACATATGAAACAAGAAAATAAAAGAGGAAATAATAAAATAAAATAGATCAGAAAATTGTGATAAAATTTATAAAATGAAACTTTATGAACGGCCTTAATGGATTTTGTTATTAGATATATTTATTTTTAATCAGCTAATCTGTATTTTAAAATTCCTATTTAAATTATATAAAATAAAGAATAAGAAATTTATACAACATACAACTATTGATATTTGAATGGTATTTCTGGTCTTTGATAACGCCTTTCAAATAGGAGGGGTATTAGGTGTGTTGGAAGGGATAGGTGAGCCCGTTATCAGATAAAGTGGCGTTTTCTTTCCGGAAGCTGCTTAAGGATTCTCTCAGTGGTGCTAGGATTCCTTGCACCGAGTCAAAAACTCCCCCAGGTGAAAATGCGCGAGACACTTCGCTCTCCGGACTGGAAGTGGAGTTGGTTGTGCGTGTAGCTGTAGGGAGATGTTAGGTGTGCACACCATTAAGGTATGAGAAGGTTCGGACACTCTGGTATCTTCGTGCAGTTTGGTCCGCACCTGCAGAAGTTCATAAGTCATGAGTAATGTCGTACAGGATGACCGAACCGAATTAGCAGGAGGCAGGCGTTTGTGTATTAAACTTTCGCTGGCAGACACATCAAGGGGCACGGTTTCTCCATCTGCCGCTTACTGTACGTGTGAATATACTAGGGGCAGTCCGTTCGTTCCAGAAAAGCAAGTCAGGTTTTCGCAGGCCCGCAGGAGTGGGAGATGCCATAGGCTCAGCAGGACTGGCCGAGCCCTCTTCTCCACCTCAGATTTTAATGGAGAAGGTTAAGAAAGTTATCATGAGACCGTCTAAAGGGGGTAAGATCGACGGACATTCTGGAGAAGAATGTCCAAGGTTTTCTACCTTGGACCCCAAGATCACATCTTATACATTCCCTCGAGCGGCCAGGGCGTCACGTCTCTGTGTAGATCTTTCTACGCGTAGCAATCTAAGCCCTGTTCGGATTTTTAGGAATTGCTATAGCCAGTTGGCTCGCATAGGTGTGCGTATGGTGCATTCAGCTGTTTACAAGCACAGTTGCTTTAGTTCGTAGTATCAATATCACAAGTACACTGATGTACCGTCTATAACTATAACCATCATGTTGGAGCCTCTATGGCCGGAGACAGGGTTTTATACTGGAATAAGATTTTGGAAGCGGCAGGGCTTGGATACACCGCCATGTTCGCTCCATCCTGTCGGCCGGACAATGTTTCATCGCTGAGATGCAATGGACTGCTCAAACTCCGGTATCCCCAGCCTCACCGACCTAGGGGTGTGGTTAACACTGGACAAATAGGGCTTGGTGGTTGAAAGGAAGTGATAAAACTTTTCCACTCTGCGAAACTATTCTATTCTGCCTCTACGGAATGGCCGCAGCGCCTGATTGTAAGGCGCTGTGTAAAACTGTATGTGTATGGTTGGGTTATCAGATAGTTGAACTAAAAGTGCAACTTGCTGCTGTGGTTGAGGTAATGCCGAGGACAGTTTCCTAGTTCTCAGTCAGAATTTGCTACATAACCAGAGAGTGACCCGAACTCATAGTATTTGTAAACATCTGTGAGTCAATCGTCGGTATGTTTGTCTTCGAAAAATGGAGTGTGGTCGTGGACAAACTTTTTTGGCCGTGCCCAGCCCAGCCCAGCCAACGCAAAAAAACGCAGACCAACCGACGCACACTTGTGGAACCAAAACTCGAGACCCAAAGATCTCGCCGCCATCGCCAGACCAGCCAGGTTTGTTTACATCCCCATCCGTAAAGAGGCTAAGAAGCACTAAGTCATCTGCAAAGGCCAGCGATGACACCTGCTGGTCCCCCATAAGGACACCCACATCAGTAGATGTTTGCTTCAAGATGTAATCAAACGAGTCATTGAAAAAAACAGGCGAGAGAGGGTCCCCTTGCAGGACGCCTCTGCCCTGCTTCACCCAACTGGTACCTACCGAACATGGGTCTCCTGGTACACCCATCTTAGGTAAGCGACTAGTGAGTGGGCCAAGCCTAGTCCTCCAAGAGAGAAAGAAGCCCATCGCGCGAAACCGAGTCGAAGGCACGCTTGAAGTCGATGAAAGTGACATACAAGTCGCGCATACGCTCAATTCTTGTTTCGAGGGCCTTCTGCAGAAGGTAAATATTTTGCCACGTAGACCGGCCCGACCTGAACCCAGATTGAAAAGGTTGTCGTTAACCACCTTCAATCTCCTAGCCAGGATCTTGTGGAGCAGCCGTACCACAACCGGAAGGACACAGATCGGTCGGAAGTCAACAAAATCCACAGGCTCGGGAACCTTGGGAACGAGCTTAACTCGCCCCCTCAAAAGGCAATTAAGGATGTTGAGGAGATCCCCCCGCCTGAAGTTCTCCAGGTATTGGAAGGAAACTCCAGAGGCACCGTTCCTGCTGAAATCATCCATCTCCCATTTGAGCTCGTCGACGGAGATCCAAGCGTCAGCAGACGACAGGGCCTCAGCATTCTGGCCAATCGACATAATGGCGCTGTCGGCCAACCCCGGCAACTCCACGCGACGCGTCAGGTATTCGCGCCACTCCTGACACAGTATCAGGTTCCATGAACGCTTCCCTGTCCGTGGCAAAGCTTAGTGCCTTCGCCTTATCACGGTAATACAGGGATTGGAGCTCAGCATACTTTCACCGCTTTCTTTGGGCTCTAGAGACCGGGGCATCTGGAGCAGGGAGCCTAACTGGCTCGCCTGCATACGAGTGGCCCCGGTCCTCCAAGCCGAGGAACTGCTTAAAATCTCGACGAGAAAGCAGCAGCCGGAGATCCTCCTCCGAGAACGGAGGAAGACCCCGCTCTTCACGCAACAACTGAACCTCAGCATCATCGCTCCCCAGTCAAATCAACTACTCCGACTAGAAGGTTCGGAGGGACAGCAGGGTTTACCAAGGCCTCTCCTCCCACCCGAACAACATCATCGAACGGAACTACAGGGTCTACAATCGGGCTCCCGCCATCTCCGGAGGTGCCTGCATCCCATTGTTAAGAGGCGTAGCGGCCTGTTCACGTCTCAGACGAGCTACAGTGTCTTTGTAGACAGCTAACTTCCTTATACCCCTGAATGAATCAAAGGTCCGCGTTGGAAATGCGGCGAAGAGAGCTTGGTTCATGAACCGCACGTCAACCCCATCAGCCGGACCTCCTCCCTCGCCACGAGGGTAATTTCCTCGTCTGATCACGTCATGTATGTCTTCCCTGCCTTCTGCAGGACAGCCTGATCGTATTCTTCTCGATGCTTCCGCTGGAAGTGGACACGTATCCTTCCGTAGGTCCGTAACATCAACCCGCAGACAGAACAGCACTCGCGAGCCAGCTGCTCCATGTCTACCAATCCCAAGACCTTACCCTACGGGGAGATTACCCGAGGGAGTAGATGAAAACCAGGGGGCTCGAATCCCCAAAGCAGTACATGGGAGCCGGGACCAGAGTTAGCTCAGTGACCACTTGGTCGAGCCCGGAACAGACAGGTCACTCCAATAAAGAGAAACTTGCTAAGAGGGGGAAGCCCATAACAGCCGAAGAATCACCCAAAAGGGCGAACCATGGCCGAAGGGAGGATCTCGCCACCCCAGACCCGCTCAAGTAGGCACAGTTTCCGGCTGTGCCACTGTGGAGACCTCCAGTCAGTAATCAAAGATCACTTGCGCTATGCGAAAGGAGCTTAAGAAAGCAGCCAATACACACCATATAAGAGAGTCATAATAACTAGCTAAAAACCCTCCAATTTGGCTTAGTCAAAATATACTATATGACGCCCAATCCTTTCTTAAATGTTCCAACTGAGTCACATTCAAAAACCTCCTGCGGCAAACCATTCCAAAAATGAACAACCCTAATACTGAATGAATGTTTCCTTACATCAAGATTACATGTCTTCTTCACAATTTTTCTATTGTGTCCCTTGGTCTCCCGTCCGTGGTACACTATAAAGAATTTATTGATCTCTGTATTATCAATATATGTAAATATTTTGTAGTCTTGTATCTTGTCTTCTCTAAGAAATCGCCTTTCTATAGAAAACATTCCTAACTCCTTCAGCCTCTCCTCATAGCGCTTGCCCTCAAATCTAGAAATCATCCTTGTTGCTCTACGTTGTATTCTCTGCAGCATACCTATTTCATTTCTTAAATAAGGGGCCCAAACTTGTGAACAATATTGTAATAATGGCCTAACATAGCCATCATAGAGCTTATTTATAACTAACGTTCTCTTACAAACGACATTGCGATATATTACACCTAGAATCTTATTAGCTTTATTGCTTGTTCCCATACACTGATTAGCTTTACTTTCAGATTACTGCATATAATAACATCTAAATCTTTTTCTTGGTTCAAAGACTCGAGTCAATTCCCATCCACATCGTAGTTAAATCTTTTATTTGAGTAACCTAAGTGAAGAACCTTACACTTTTTACTATTAAAATTCATTTGCACAAATCTGCCCACCCAAGAAGTTTATCAAGATTATTTTAAATCTTTATACATCCATCATTATTAATTACTGAGATAGCCAATTTGGTATCATCTGCAAACTTGGAAACCTTACATTTAAGTCCCTGGCCTAAATCATTTATACATATATGAGGAACAGCCACTTGACCTAAGAAATCGTTACGGACCACAAACATGTCTCCTCGTTTCCATTAATAAATACCTTAATTTTCTTTGATTAATTATTATTATTATTATTATTATTATTATTATTATTATTATTATTATTATTATTATTATTATTATTATTATTATTATTATTATTATTATTATTATTATTATTATTATTATTATTATTCATATTAAGAGACTTAAGCAATCAAAAATTTGGATCTCTTAAATAATTTCGGGAGGGAGGCTTGAACTACGGCCTTGTATACTATATATATATATATATATATATATAATATATATATATATAATATATATATAGAATTATATATATATATTATAATATTTTTATATATAATATATATATATATATATTATATATATATATATATATATATATATATATATATAAGTTTATACACAAAGAGATATTGTTTACTTGTTAAATAATGCTGTGAATTAAATTTTTACGCATTTCGTCAAACAATTGTTGTATTTCTCTTTAATTTCAAGAAGTGTAAATTGCCGCATCGTGAGTGGAAATATATATTCTTTGTTTTTTTTTTACAATATATATATATATATATATATATATATATATATATATATATATATATATATATATATATATATATATATATAATATATATTATATAATATATATATATATATATATATATATATAATATATATTGCGTGTGTGTGTGCGCGCGTGCGTGTGTGAAGGTGTAAAAACTTGAATAAATTGAAGACAAAGAAACGTGTACCTTTCAGGATTTGAACCGCCGCTCCTGTGTGCGAGAATGTCCATCATCATAACAACTGCATCATAACAATTATCTTCTAGTGGAGTTTTTACGCGCTTGCATTCCCATTAAAAAGTTTTTTACCATGTATACATATCCTTCTACGATTTTATAATTAATTTAAATTATTATTGCTAAATAAAAATCAATATAATAGATGTAAAGGTTTAATTAATGATTAAAATAATTGGAAGGCAAAGAAGCGAAGGAAGGCAAAGATTGTGTTGGGCTACTTAAATGATTGGATAGGTGATCGAAAAATGGATAATATAACGTGCATTTGGGGTTGCGGGAGAAAATGAGAATGGTAGGAAGGTGATTAACTTCTGTGAGGAAAGAAGCATGTATGAAAGTAATATATTCTTCGAGCACAAAAGTATTCATAAGTATAGAGAGTTGGGGTGGGTAGAGATTTTAATCGAAGTGAAACTATGATTGATTTTGTGTTGGTGAAGAATTAGGTGTTGAAGTATGTGATGGATGTTAAATCATTAAGGGGTTGGGTATGGGAATATCAGATCATTATGTTGTTTTAGGCAAGATTAAGTTAGTTAGGACTTCGGTGGAGAGGAAGAGAAAAGGAAGGAAGTGGGAAGAATTAGGAGTGAGAAGTTAAGTGAACAAGGGAATAAGGAAAGTATGTGAGAGCGCTTGCAAATAAAT
>JABUQX010081819.1:22500-35584 GCA_015478945.1 Trachelipus rathkii
TAATCTTGCTAGAGTCTTTGACTACTACCCTAAATAATATATAATGATATAATATCATTATATCTATTTCAATCCTTTCTCCTCTCCCATATCGCAGAGTTTTCTATCTATCACGTAATTTTTCTTATATCTTTTAAAATATTTCTTTATTAACCATTCATTCCGCCCTAGAGACAAAAAAAACAAATATCCAACACCTAAAGCATAGTATAATATAAATTAATTTAAAATAATATATATATATTAATAATATATATAATATATTATAAATAATATATATATATATATAATTATAAATATTATATAATATATAATTTAATATATAAAAAATATTAATATTATAATATATAATTATATAATAATATTAGAAAATATTATAATATACATTAAATAATATATATAATATTTACATATATTGTTAGGGAAATATTTTTTTTTTTATTTGCGTATTTTAACAATCAAGGGAGGATGTGTACGGGAAATGGAGGCAAGAAATGAAAATACGGAAAAGAAACATATAGAGAGAGGTTATATCCAATTATTGAAGAGATATCGGATTAGATAATAAAAGTTGAAAGAAGATTATTAATATTATATAGCAAAATATACTGGTACCCCACACATATTGACATATAGGTAGACAGAAACATGGAGCATTACAACAAAGAGTAAAGGATAAAAATAAAAGGAATCCGAAGCTAGTCTGGAAAATAGAAGGTAAGTTGTGATGAAGGATCGAATAAGAAATGGTGAAAAAGTACGAGGAAGTGGAAAAGATTAATTTTAAATAGATGTGAATGAAAATTATACGAAATAGAAGTGAGTAAGTAGAAGGATGGATTGTGTAGGCTGCCTGTTGTTGAAACAGGATAAGAGTTTCAGAGCTCGAAAAAGACTGAAGATAATGGGGGGGGCATATAGTTAAGGGAGCCGGAAGAACGAGTCGCAAGTAGTGGTTAAGGGGTGCGATGAAGTTGGAGGGAGTAAGCCGAGAGTGGAAAGACACCGAGCTACGGTAAGAATGTAAAAAGATTGCGTGGGAGAGAGCCTGAGAAGACATGTGACTGCCCGCGCATGCGCCAGCTGTATGGAGATGGTTAAGTCTGGAAAGGACTGACGTTGAAAATCCGATATTGTCTAACCTGCTGACAGCCGTAGGCCTCCCTGAGGAAAGACGTAAGAGAACGTAATAAAATATTAATAATTATAATTAATAATAATTAATTATATATATATATTAAATTAATATATAATATATATAATAATTAATTAATATAATTTAATATAATTATATATATAATTGAAAAAAGTTAATAATATTATATAAATTATATATATTATTATATTATATTATTATAATATACATATAACTTTCTTTTCTTTTTCCTCTCACCTAGGAAGGATGTCTTACATCCTGCAAGACCGTTGCAAAGCGTCTTTCTCAGACACATCCCTCTGCCTGCATTATTCCTCTCTTCTTAGCACTCTCATGTTTTTGGTGGCTGTACAATCTTTTCCAGAGGAGACCACTCCGCACCGACTCCGAACCCATTCTCTTCTTCGTCTTCCCCTTGGTTTTCTGCCCTCTGCTGCTCTCATTCCCCCATCTTCTTTTCTGTTATTCTGTTCCTGCTTACCATCCTCTCACAGAGTCATCGCACTATCTCAATTCTCCCCACAAATTCATAACATTATCATTTAATCATCTTTTTCACCCCTGTTTCTTCTAATAAAATAATTACTTCGCGTTCCTAATAATATTCTTTCTTTCCTACTCTTTCCTAAAATCATATTCTTTCAATAACCCTTCAATTCTCCGCCTCTTGCTATTCTTACTCTCCTTCTACTTCTCGTTGTTGTGCCCATGTTTCTAGAGCTCCGTTGAGGTACAACAGGTCGGAGTCAGATAATACTTTTAAAAATATCAATTTTCTTAAATATTCCTTGAATTTTCCAGAAATTTGATTTTTAGTCTTTCATCATGGGTATACCGCTTCATAACGGAATTCCATACTTTCAAATCTTTGCTAATCTATCTCTCTACCACTTCCCCCTGTTTTTTGTTTAAAACATCCTCCGAAGATAATTGCAGGTTATTATATCGCCTTCCACCTTCCTCCCCTCTCACCACAATCCTCATCTCCTCCTCATTTTCCTTCTCACGGATTGTTTTAATATCTCTGTCTTCTATACGTTCATCCTCATCCTGCTTCCTGCCAACTCCTCCGCAAACGACTCCACCACCTCACGAATCATCTCCTCTCTCCCGCTCCAACATGCCAGATCGTCCGCATATGCCATTTATGGTCGCAATTATGCAAATATCTCCCAAGCTTCTCCCTCGACTTTCCTATCACTACGTCTAAAATATAAAATAAACAGCAAGTTCGAATAAAAACTACTATCCCCTCGCTTCACTCCTTAGTTTTCACCTCAAACCACTATCGTTCTCGCACTCAGTTCTAACATACAATTGCATTTTCATACATACTTCTATTGCCTTCCTTAATACCGCCTCACTCCCATTAATTCTCTTCTCCATAGGCTCTCGCCCAGGGAAAATGCAAATTCTTGGCTACCAGCGATATTTCAACCAATGCCTTTTTGCAGGTCAGATATTGAAACGCTATAAAGAACTCTCCTTGCTCACACTCTCCAGCATCTTCTCCGAGACCATTCTGTAGTGTGAATAACTAGGCTCTCGATCGTTCCACTCTTGCTCTCTCTCCTATATTCCGTACTCTTCTTCACCGGAGTCTCTGTGCTCTGTCCTTCTCTCTTCAGCTTACCTCTCCAAGATTCTTTCGTTATTTTCGCCTAAAATTGTTCCATTTCTAGTGTTTGAAATACCTCTATAAATTTTATAGTTACAGCTTTCCGTGCATTCTCCTTTACCTTTATATTCAGGTATTTATTATTGCTTTTGTCCTCCACCTTGTCACAGGCACCGTTCCCTCTCTCTCAACACTTGGTTTCATCAAACTGATGATTCCTCCTTCTCAGCTCCTCTGTCCTCTCCATTTTCCAACCACCAACTCGCACATATCTCTCTCCTCACCTATCTATTGCTCTTGTTTCTTCTCCTTTTTATCAGCTTAGCAAAGTTGTATTCTTCTACCGTTATCTCCGCCTTCCTCCTCCTCCTCGTCTGCACTCGTGCAACTTTACTTTCTCTTGATATATTTCTTCATGTATTCTTTATTTAGCAAAATCTATATATATCGGTCCATCTGATCATTATCTTTCTTCCGGTCTCACAAAAATCTCAAATGTTTCTTCTTTTATTATTATTATAAGTTACGTATTTTGGTATTTACTATACGCTATCTTCCTCTCATTCTTAAATAAGCTTTTTCGTTCCCTTTCGCCCACATCTCTCGTTATTTTACTCCTTGCCATTATCACTTCCGGTTCTCCATCTTTTTGCCCATCTCTACTAATTTATTCTCAACTTATGCCTTCATTCCTGGAACACTTTGTACATGATTACCTCCCTGCTGCAGGCTAGCTTCTTTTCTTAATTCAGCCTACTTGCCTCATATTTTCCCTGTTTTTACCTTTAATAATGATTGTTATTCACTTTCTTTCGTTTCCACGATGGTTGTTATAAGTTTAATTACTTCCTAGTGCCTTAACCAACCCTATCATCTTTACCTAAAGAGATTTTCTTGCCACTTCCTTGATGAAATCCTGCAAGTCTTTGTTTTCTTCTCTATTCCTTAGGGTTTCCTGCATTTCCCTTCATAATTTCGTCTCGTTTCTTGTTCTTCCAACTTTCCACTCTTTGCCCTTCAGTCTTCCGCTTAATTTACTAGTTCCTCCCCTCATATCTTCATGTCCGTTAAAATACACTATATATATGATACCCATACCATTCATATATCAATCCCCCTTTAACCACTGGGTTAATTTAACATAATATCTAATTACAACTAATTAACAAACATTTATTAATTATACGGAAATATATCATAATTGATAATAAGTATAAACACCGCATTTTATGATCAAATTGTTTTGAGCTATACCTTGAAATTATAATTCTCAATCATTAATATTACCTCGAGCTAAATAATGAGAATACTCCTCATAAATTATAGTACTATTGAAAAAATCAGTTGTCATTATACTTAATTAAGAATTCGTTTCTAATACAAAAAATCTATTAACAAACGGCCTCTCCCAATCCATGGTCTGATTATCCTTCTACAATTATGGTCCAATATTCTCTCCATCTTTCTTTTATCTCTGTTGCCTACTCTAGCGATTGAAAATATTGCCCATCAACAGCACACTCTCTCACCCCTCCTTTCTATCCTATCCCCACCTCTTTCTCTCAAAATTCAATCTCCATAAAATTCTAGTTTTTACCATTCCTTTACTGAGTGTCCCATTATTGTTGTAGTGTATGATTTAGCTTATACGTCTTAAAATATTCTATAATTTTTATCTGATCGTATATATCTCATAAAATCTCACTACATACATTCAACCATCTTCAATTATTCAATTTTTACTTCTCTGTATTATAATTTTTTTTATTTTTTACAGTTAATCTCCACCGTCTCACGGGCAAAGCAGCCTTATATCAAGGAGTGGATGGTTGTTTTAAATAGATAAACCAAAATAATGTTATTCTATACTAATTCGCAAATATTAATTTAACGCATGATTACTTATTATGACACCAAGACGCGTGGCCTTAAAGTGAGGGAGATAAATTTGTGAGATAGGAATCACAGACAAGATTGAAAGAGAATTTCTACAGTAAACAGAGTGGCAGGAAAGAAGGATTAGGTCACCGCAAGCGAAAATCTTTACTTGTAGAGTTGCAATTATCAATAACACATATACTCTAATTGTGCCGACACAACCCCTATTGTGCTACGAGACTGCTGATATCTTAATAGTAGGTTGTGCACTGCGAGTGGAAAATTCCCTCATGTATACACTTCAACCTTTAACCTTGCTGAAACCATTATAGAAAAGAGATTTAAAAGCTATATTTTATTCCGAAAGCTTTGACAGTTTTGCGTTAAGGTTCAAGTGAACTAGAAAAGAATACGGGTCAGTTTATAAGTTCTTTTGCACTTTGACTCACCCTATCCAAAATATGCTACGGTGAAATCCTGATGCCCCACCCAGATATGAGTATAGCACTCAGTTAACTTCCATACTAAGGCGGAATGAATGGCCCTTGTAAAACTGGTTTGAAGTAACTGTGAAGATGTGAAAAAGTCTCGCAGTCTAAACATGAAGAACTCCCAGCTTTCTTTGAGGCCGCCCCTAGCAACCGTTGTGAGTTGAGGTTTCCTTTATCATTTTCTTGATTTATTGTAGTTATATAATGTTTATATTGTCAAACAGGAGAGACGAGAGAACCGTCGAAAGATGATAAGGAATAGTTAGAATGTGTAGCTTTATAGTGGATAAACTGATAAAAATCCTTAGTTATAACTGGTATTTTTAAAGAATTGAAATTTTCACAAGGTTCAGACTAAACCCCACCCGGATAATTCATATCCTATGATTATACAGCAGAGAATAGAACTGGAAAGATTAAGACGAGATATAATTCTAGAAGTAAATTAAGAGGGAGCAGAATTGAAATGTGTAAGTTGAAGATCATTGAAGAGGGTTCATCTATCGGCCATATGAGTGAATAGATTAGATGTGCAGGTGAGAGATCATTAATGAAAAGTAGGAATAAAGTAGGAGATAAGACAGAAACCCTGAGGAAACCCACTATTGACAGAAAAGGAAGAAGAGTCGCACCAGTCAACAACAGCCTAGATATATTATGATCGATTTGTATAGAAAAACTAGATCATTAATGTAAAGTACAATAAAGAGAAGGAGGAAACCCTATAAAGGAGGAGGGAGTGCTTATGATATGAAGATGCTAGTATGATACGACGTGCCATACTCACGGTCATAATTGCTTAATTTGAGATATTAGTCAAGCGCTCACGCGCAAGTTCCCTCGTAGTTTCAACTAAGGGTGCGTGAGTATAAACACCTTATAATAATCAGTGATTTAAAAGATGAAATAAGTTTATTTATATCACCTAGATTTAGACCTTCATAACTATTCCGTGAAAGCCTTAATGGCTGATCGGAAAGAATGAGTAATTGAGATTCCAGTATGTCTAAGAACTAGTGATTAAGTTAAGAAGGGTTTTCAAAGATCTTATTGATAGGAACACAGTATGGAAGTAAGCTAATAGGCTCGTTAGTTAGAAGGATTTCAGAACGGCTTCCTTTTATTTTATCGCGTAAATATAGGTTTGAGACATGTGCGTCTCCAACACTTGAGAGGGTAAAGTGATGTTAGTATGAAAGACATTAGAGTCTAATATTAGACTTGAACTGATGGGGTCAATAGTAGCCAAGCTACGGAAGCACACTTCCCTCAAACTCGGGGAGATAGAATGCCATCCCGGCCATCTCCGCCTTTCCTAACCGTTCAAACTGAGATCTCAGGAGCCCAAATGCCACCCAGTTAATCAAAATGTTAATTCAATGGGCAAAGTTATATTCAGTGACACCTGTAGAGGTAAAAGGTGGATAGAGTATGAATTGTCAGAATCGCTCCAGGGTTGACTATTCATAAGGAATATAATGAGTTGCGAAAGAAGATTTGGCCTCCTTTCAAGTTGTGGAGAACGTAAATTATGACTAACTCAGAGCCATACTCAGATCGAATAAAGAGGGAAGGGAAAGGCAGTCAGATTTTTACAGGAAAGTGTTTAGAGATGTTTTTTTGGCATGGTCCTAGCACCGCCTCCCTCCCAAAAAAAATAGCAAATATTTATTAGTTTAATTTATATTTTTTTTCTTTTTTTTACATAATTGTCACTCAACTCATATAGTTACCAGGAGCATTCTCTACCAACGTGAGTATATCACACAAATGTATTTCATTTCCTATGATCAGCATGCCTTTCTTATTCTCTTTGTATGTTTCTGAAGAGCACTTCATATTATATAATCATCAGTGCATTTATTTATCTTTTCTATTTTTCTTTTATCTCTCTCTTACTTTTTTACCACAGCTCCTATCTCTCCATTCTCCGCCCAGTGCAACACACCTATATGCCAGTATACTCTATCTCCATCCTACACTGTTATACCAATTACGAATATCTCCACTATATTCTTCCTACCTTTCGGTATCCTATGTCTGTATTCTCGTCCTGTGTTATTGTAAAGGATACTCGGAAAATTGTGGCTTACTACCTCTTTTAATCTAGTGAGAGATTAATAATTATTATTTTTCATTATTTTTTCATTTTTATATCTATTTTTCTCATTCTCCACACAAAATTCACGGTCAATCCCACCAGTACAGTTAGTATTCAACATAATGATTTACTGCTAGTTCCACACCGTATTTATATTTAGATATTTTTCATATAATTATATGAAAAAGAAACCTGATTAATCATTATTCTCTACTCGTTTTGAGTTGATTATACATAACTTAAATTTAGGAATTATTTCATAAATTTGTGTGATTTAAATAAATTCTCACTTATAGTACATCTAATTTCCTTTATAGTTAATATTTTTATATAGGATATTTCATCCCAATACTCAAATATTATTACTACTAATACTACTACTGTTCTTGGTCTAAATATTATATTCTTATAAATTTTAAGGTATCATTATAAATGGTGACTAAATTATACATTAACAATTAAGAATAAAATTTTAAATTAAATATAAATAGTGTTATTAATCCAAGATACCGAGAGTGTAGTAGTACATGAATGATAGTCCCATAAATGGTTAGAGAGCCAAAGATAAAGAGACAATAATTTCTCTATTATTATTAAATAAATTTATTATATATTTAATTTTTAAAAAATTATATAATAAAGGATTATATATAATATTATAACTTCATTAATATATCACCAATTACAGATTATTATTACTTATTAATTACGACTGATTTTTTAAGTATATTCCAATTGTAATATTCTACTATATATAGATATATAGCTTATAAGGATACCAGTTATAATACTTTAATTTTTGTGATTAGATATGCTGATATATTTCCAACAATATTACTTTCATTAAAATATATACTTTTAAAGAGCAGTTATATTTAATTTAATTATAATAATGTAATATATTATATTACTGTTATATAATATAATAAATATAAATAATCTAAGAGATATATTAGCCTAAGCAATCATGCAAAAATTAAGCGCGTTTCAATTAATGTATATCTTTTAAAAATAACTGATTAAATGCTATACAGTTATAATAAATTCACGAGTATTAATTTGGTGGAAAGCTGTCATGCTCGGATCCCAGTTATTAATAGTATAAAAATTACAAAAAGTATGAGAGAAAAGTAAAAAAAATAACATTTTAATTATAATCATTATTAATATAATATATTAATATTATAATATATAATAAATTAATAGATGTAATAATTATAAAATATATATATTATCTTCATAAAAACTATCAAAATAGCTACTTATGCTCACTGATAAAGGAAATAACATTTTTTGGAAATCCTCGTAATAATTTCACATAAGTAAAAATGTGAGGTCAATAATAAAAATAAATAATACAAATTTATTTTTTGCTTTGTACGGCACGTATTAGGGGCTATACGAGTGACCAGATAAGGGGAACATTCAGGTAATTCATAAAGGGATGATTTTTCACATCACACCTCCGTAATGGGAATATGGGCGGAAAGAAAACCACCAACGCTTAGATACCGCTCATTAAATACCAAAGAGCGGGGGGTTCAGGAGATCCCCCGCACTCGAGGTAAAGGGGGCATTAATTTAATCCATACTCCAGTAGCTGTTTACCCCCCTGGCTAAAGTGACCGATATAAGAGATCACTCGTGAGACATCCTTCATGCCATCTAGGAGGTCACGGATTTATTTAGAGAATAGCCCTCATGGGTCATTAACTTTAGTAAAAAAATAATAAAGAATATTTAATATAGAAAGTACACTCTTATTTCTAACGAAGAAAACTCAAATAAAAGGTCTCTTAGAAGATAGCTACTTCATAATATTACAATTACATAAATATAATTTAACGAAATAATTTATTTTATTTATTTATATTGTTATTTTTTTTTACATTCTTTTCAACTAATCCAAAATTTTAACGCAGGATTCCACAAAAATGATATATCCTCTTCGTCGCTGTAGCTATTGTAGTTTTTGAGATAGATTATAATATTTATTTTTTATTTTTTTTTTAATTATACAAAGACTTTTTATCTGGTACCAGCATTATGGACCAGAACATTCTACAGGTCATAATGTATTTCCGTATTTATATCTGTTAGACTATTTTATAAATTAGTTTTTTAATTAATAATATAATGTGGAGACGAGGTTCAATTTATTACAGAATATTTTGACTATAATATAATAGGAATTTAAAATCATATAACCCATATATATATTTGAATAAATATTTAATATAGTATATATATATATATTAAAATATTATATTTAGTATTATATATATAAAATATAATATTAATAGTAATATATTATTTATATAAGTATAGTATATTATAGTATTACATATCAAATTATTAATATCTTAGTACTAGATAATAAATATAATTATAATAATATATTTAAAATATTATTATAATATTATATAATTCTATATATAGATACAAAGGATGATAGCTATACCGAGTTAACGCATTATATAATAGATCGGCTACTATAAAATGCGTTAATATAACTATTCTGTTAAATTGTTTGTATAACTTGTCTCTATTTATACATTTTTTCAATTGAGGCCAAATGTTTGTTCTATATATAATGTGTGTACAGTACTTGCATGACAATTTGTTATACTGATATCAAATCGGAGATACGCTCATTTATCCGTAGATTTATGAATTATTTTAACATAGCTTTAATGGACAGCCGTACCTAAATATCGCTATAACGTCTATCTTAGTTAGTCATGATAACGAAGTTAATAAAAATTATTCCCTACTTAAAACAGTTTTCGTTTATACGACGTGACGTAACTCTAAACGTATTTCAGAGAGAGTATATTCCAGACTTATATGAAAAAGCACCAATACTCACTCCCTAAAGTTATTGATCTCATGAATTTATAAGTAAAAAAATATTTCTGAGTAATAAACGAATAATACAGACATTTAAAACTATATATAGAAAAGTTTTATAACTTATTTAATTATTCCAACAGATATTTACATTTTATGATACAGCTCATGACCACTCTCCAAGAATAGTTACAACTATCAGATTTGGATATGGTTTTTTATTTACATTATTTCTACTATATACTATCACAAAGATGACCTTTATAAAATAAATAGCCGTCTGTCTATGGGCAATAAACATATTAAGTTTCTGATATAATATTTAGTTCTGACTTAAACAAATTATGTGTTATGGTTGTGCTTATATATGCGTGCATTGAGTTGGTCTCCCTCCCAGTTCATCTTATTGGTTATCGAGCTGTCATGAGAAAAAAAACCAACCCTCCTGATCACGTGCGACCCCTGATATGCCTATTATTATATCATATAGCTATAAGTCAATATAATCATATTCAAATTTACAAAATTTAATTCAATTATATTCTAATTGATAACATATCCCTATTAGTAAATACTTGCTATATCTAGTGACTATAGTATAGAATAATAATATTAAAGTAATAATAAGTATATTATTATAATGTGAGTTATATACAAATAATATAAATCACTTTTATATAAAAATTGGAGAGAGTAATACTTGTATAAATTCACAAAAATATATATATATGAACTTTTTTAATAATACTTATTTTTTTCACACTTCTTACTGAATTTTTTTTTTTATGACTAGATCTTTTGGTACATAGCACGGAAGCTGGCTCTAGACCATACCTAGGGCCGCGCCTCAGACTATACTTGCGCGCCCTAAGGAAGAGCATTTGCCTATGGATTTTGACTCCTTTATAGCGTTAAAAGCTCTCTGCTCACCTAAGGTACAATCACATTTTATACTATTAAAGTAATTATACATTAAAAAGAAGTGTGACATTTCCCTCTATTTGAAAAGAGGTATGCTCACGCCTTTTTTCCCTATACATAACATGTCCCTCATATCAGGCGCACATAATTGGATAGTGGATCTTTTCACCAACACTGATGCTCTTCAGTCCCCGTCACGACACTCTTCGCCAAAGTGGTGAAGTATAAGGTCTTTGGCGCGTGAGAGTACAAAAAAGCTCTTTTTTTAAAATGTTTGGAAGTGATATTCTGTGTTTCATTGTATTCACAAAAGGGGCTATAACTAGATCCATCAATTTTATTCTCATGTTTATTATGTACACGTTTTTTTCATATTTTTTATTTTATCAGTTTTAATTATTGTTTATTTGAGTAATTTATATGATTTAATTCCTTATATGAAAGATATGAGGCGAATTAAATTAATTATTTATTAATTATGTTTATCTATTTGAAGTTTATATTTATCAGATTTTATTATCATATTATTATAGGAAACTTAATTAATACTTAATATTCACTCGTAGAAAATTGTTGTATGAAGTTATTAATATTAATCAATACAGTCAATACTTAATAAAACACTATGTCCACATGTTTTCTAACAGTATAACATAATTTGAGTAATATCTTTTTTTTTAACTTCATTGTTGCAGATTTCCTGAGCACTTTTCCACATCTTGCATTGTTTGAGTTTGTTAAGTGGTACTTTCTAATCTATTTAATACTAATTTTTAAACTGTTATTTATTTTGATATTATACACATTTTTTATACCAATATTATATTTATATTTATTTAAAAGTAACTTTAATTTCTATTATTTCTTCTTCATGGAAATTATATTTCATCTCTTTTCCACTTCGAATAACTACAATCGCTTTGATCAAATTTATGTATACTTACTTTATTAGAAAATCATGTAGTCTTTGACCACCTTGTAATATATTCGACAAATGACATTCTATAGAAATTACTGATCAACATCTCCATCTTAGAAAAGTTAATGAATACACTTGTCTTAATAAAATTAAAGTAATATATATAAATAATAGTAATTTATATATACCTAAATTATCTATAAATATAGTCGCTAATATATATGTAGATAACTTAATATATAACATAATAAATACATTATTAGTATATATTGTTTAGTATATAAGAGGATATAACTAATTATATATTACTATTAATTTAAATTTATTTGCCACTTTTGATAAATATAGAAAATAATAAAAATATGAAAATTGTATAAAAAATTGTTATGATACAAAACTGTAAATTGTAAAAGCATAGAAAATTGTTACATGAACAAGTGGTTAATAATATTTTGGGATTAAATATCAACTCTTTTGATTCTCTAATTCACTAGTCCCCTACTCTCCCGACTGCAGTGTTTCTTCAGACAGTTTTCTCCGGGGGGGCTTTACAGAGATTCGGGAGGTACAAACAAAGCGAGAAACATAATTTACTATTTATAAAAGTAAGAAGAACGATGAATGATTATTCTTTCACCTGTTCAGCAATTCTATTATCTGTATTAGGTGACGGAGCACACTTACTGAAAATCAGTAAATATATATCCGAAATATAAAACCAAAAATCTTTGTCTATAGCTCAACTCTATTAGTGAAATTTATTGGGAACATTAGATATAACTAAAATAACTAAGTGTAAACAGTAACAAATAAATGAAAAATGGATGTTAATTAAAAATAATTAAATATATATATAAATTAGTCTAGGGCGCCTCAATGGCTATGTTGACATAGTTTTTTTAGCGCATACACACTTCTATTTTAATATCAACTATAGCAGCTTATAAGTGAGTGCATATACTAATTTCTATTACTTTGTTTTATTCTTTTAATTTTATTTAATAGGTTTGAGAATATCGTACAGCATATGCTACAATTTTAAAAGTTTTAAATGACACAGCAGAGGAATAATAATTTTATAATAATTTATTATGAATTATCTTATTAGTTATTCGTACTCAAAATGACTATATTCAAAATGTCAAAACGA
>JABUQX010081820.1:10000-15000 GCA_015478945.1 Trachelipus rathkii
ATTCAATAACGAAATTGTACAAGGTTCGCATGTACCTTATAAAAATTATAATAAATTTTTGCCAATCGAAAGTAGTAGTAGTCTGGTGGATAAAAATATTCCAATTAAAGAAAATGTTATATTAAATAATACCGATGTCAACAAAAGGTTTAAAACTGATGGTTCAAAATATCTTGGTAATGTACAAAACAAAAATTTTATTACTACTGTAAGCCCGTTGCATGAGGGGTATATTTTCTTTAAATCAAATTTATCTAATGATATAGGTGTTATGAACCATATAAGGGAGAGTGAGAGCAATGAAACAAATATCTTGTCAGACCCAACTGTGTTAAGCGCTGTTAACGACCGCTGTTTTAGCAGTGAGACTGTTACAGCCGATGTTGAGGTAGACGGGAAAGTTTGTAAGATTGACGACTTAACCTTGTATACGGTACATGACATATTAAATATGGTAGATTATTTGGTTGATTCGGGGTCAGTTAAAAATATATATGCTGGAAGCGCTCTTGCCAATAGCAAAGTCCCCATAGGGTATATGTTAGCCGCAAATAATTCAAAAATTGAAATTTATGATATTAAAAATATAGAAATTTATCTCAATTTAGATAGAGTATGTTGTTGAATTCTTATTGCAAATATGATACAACATTTTAGGTTTTTTAAATTTTTATGTCTTATGACTTCAGAGGTCTTTAATAGATTCTTTTACTTTTGTGACTTTGAAACTAAATAGAAATGCAAATTTTATATTAAATATGCGCATGGGAAAACCTTCCCTCTACTACTGTCTCTCTCACCTTCCTCCTCCTACCTCTGTGCACGTTCCTTCTAGTTCACCTCTTTTTAATGATATATTATTGAAATATAAAAAATTTTATTTTTTGAACCTTATTTACCCGAAAATCACCATCTAAAATCAACATGAACAGATGGAAACGTGGATAAATTTTTGAAAGTAATAAAGGTAAAAAAACCACGGAATGGCACATCAGTACTAGATCAGGCGGTGCCTCCCTTCCTCTTGTATCTCTGCGGTCATACCTTAAAAAAGTATTAATCGAACTAGCCAACACATATCCTTATCATGTGACTATCAAAGGACCCCCAATCTCTCTCAAGCCCCGTCGTATCCCACATAAACTATATGCTCAAACTCGGGCAGAAATTAATAACCTCTTAGCCACTGGTGTGTTACGAAGAACCAATTCACCTTGGTCGTTTCCCATGAGCGTGTTAGAAAAGACTAACAACAGGGTCAGAATCATATCAGATTTTAGAGAGCTAAACAAAAGAGCTGAGATGGAGACCTATGCCTTCCCCCTCCTCCAAGATGCCATGTTCACCTTGAAAGGGAGTAAACTGTTTAGCCTGATCGACCTTACACAGGCTTACTACACGGTGCCATTATCTCCTGACAGCGAAAAGTACTTCACTATAACATCCAACTTGGGGAATTATAGTTACCGATGCCCACCCATGGGGTTCGTCTCATCCCCGTTTATCTTCCAGGCATTTGTCGATATTCTCCTGCAGGGCATTAAAAACACTTGCGTGTACATGGATGACATCTTAATTCACTCCCAGACCGAAGAGGAACACAAAATCCTCCTTGAACAGTTGCTAAAACGCCTACAATATTTAAATGTAAGCATTAATCCTGCCAAATGCCAGATCGGCGCCAAAGAAATCGATTATCTAGGCTATACAATAAATGAAAATGGCATAAAACCAAATTATGAAAAAATTGGAGAAATAATAGACACACCGAAACCTAAAACTATTAGAGAATTAAGAGGTTTCCTTGGAAAAATTGGTTTTTACCGCTCCTCAATCGCTTTATTTTCTGATATTATAGCGCCTCTTAATATGTTCCTGAAGGGAAAGCCCTACGGAAACCGTCGTATCAACTGGAACCCATCGGCAGATAAAGCATTTGAAGATGCTAAAAAGGCCATTAAAAGTACCTCCACCCTGGCCTATCCAAGCACTTCAAGCTCTTTCAAAATCATCATGCATACAACTGGCGTGGCTTTAGGCGGAATGATCATGTCCACAGCTGACGAAGGAGATCGTCCGATCGCTTTCTACAGTACAATATTATCGCCTGTTGAAAGGAAATATGACCACGCTAATCGACTCCTTGTGTGTTTAAGTAAAATTTTAAAATAATATGGGTATTTATTCCCAGGAAGGGCCTTAAAAATTCTTACTCAATCTCGAGAACTCCTACAGAAGTACAAACGAATCAATGATTGCAAAAATTACAACATTCGAGAAATAAGAAGTTTAAACTTATTGAGCTCTTACAAAGTCTCGTGGGAATTGATTACTAAAAAGAAAAATCCTTTATCTGAATACCTCTTAAATAATAACATTATTAATGCTGAAGATCATGATGATAATGTTGAAATAATAACGAATAATGAAAAAGGGGAGGAGCTTACTGCTGAAACTGTCAAAAGCCGCGCTGTGATTGGCTCAGCCACGAGTGAACTAACCAATCAGAGCGAAGCCCAAAATACTACAAACATGAGTGAACAGTCTAGCCCTTTCAATAATTATTACTACGAAGAGCCATCTCTAACCTTGAAAAAACGGTACGTGCAGGCAATAAAGGGAATACAGCACACGCCAGGGTCATAAATTCCAATGAAGGCAAAAATGTTGGAGCTTTAAATGACCACAAGATAAACAAAGCAAATACCTCGCATTCCGACCGTGGGAAAGACCCAAATTCCGAAGAAAAAGGATTGACAATAAATGAGCGGGTTGCCATAGAAACAGAGAATTTGAGGAATTGTAAAGATGCGATAAATAAGGATGAAATAGATAAAATAAATAATGACATGATTGAAATAAACAGAGTAAATCTAATACAAAATTGTAATGACATCCATGTGGAACTAATAAAACGGTTCCGTAAAGAAATAGATTATATAGATATTAGCGAAAGGCAACAAACAGATGAGTATATCCAATCCTTATTGACAGATAAAGATAAAAGCTCCTTAATTATTAAAAAACAAAAATTTTGGTTCCAGAAAAAGGAGGTCAATTTGTATGTTGATATTTCATTAACTTACGCAAGAGTGATTCTTCCCGACGTCAGAGTTGATGACATCATCCGAATGACTCATCTCCAAGGTCATTTGGGTATTTCTCGGTGTCTCACTGCCATTAAAGCAGATTTTGTGTTTAAAAATATGCATCAAAGAGTCAAAAACGTAGTCAGGTCCTGTGCTCAATGTCAAATAGCCAAAGTCGGTCGGAAAATAAATCCTATTTACGGAAAATACAAAGAAGTCTCCTACAAGTTTGAGGCCATGCATGTGGATATCCTTAAGTTACCTCTATGTAAAGGATATAAATATTTGTTAACTCTTATCGATAGGTATTCTCATTATGTTTGGGCGATACCGTTGAAAGACATCACCAAAGAAACAATAGTCCAAACCTTGGTGAATCAGATCATCCCGCATACTGGTATCTCCAGTCACCTGGTTTTAGACCGTGGCGCGAATTTTACGTCACACCTATTTGAAAGTGTGTGTAAACTGCTAGGTATACTTCACACCACAACAAATACCTATAATCCGATCGGAAACGGAAAATGTGAATCCACAAATAAGATGATAATTACCAGCATTAGAGCCATGTTAGCGGAGCCTGGCATGGAAAACCAACAGTAGCTGGACGTTCTCCCATTCCTCCTCTTCGCACTCAGGCTTGCACCTATCTCAGAGAGCGGAATCTGCCCCAGTAAGCTGTTATACGGGCAAGATATAAACATTCCTGCCGGTCTATTAGATGCCTCGGTGCCAGACAGACCAAAATCATACGAGTCATATATTGAAAAACTTGCCGGATTGATGGCTAAGCCTCTGGCACAAAGAACAAATCTGCGCAATAGGAACATCTTTCTCCCAAAGAACTTGAAAGAAGCAAAATATCTACTGGTAAAGAATCAACAATACAACGTTGGGAAGCTCTCCCCCAAGTATCATGGCCCCTATCAGGTGGTCAAAATCACTAATAGTAACGCTCACATAATAAAAGGAGACAAGGTGGTGATAGAAAACCTAAGAAATGTTAAAATCTTCTACAATCTAGTTCCCTCTCCTTCTGATAAAAAGAAAAACTCAGAATAAATGAAATAGAGGAAGGAAGTGGGAGACGAAAGTAAATACCTCTTGAGAAAGATAAGAGTAAAAGACGATGCTGTGGTAATTAATACGAGAACAAAATGTATTGTTAAAGGTGTTATTTATTCATATTTGTAGTTCTTTCCCCTTACTCAAGTAGTATTTTCTGTTGTTCTTCTTTCTACTTTCCTTTGCATTATTGTACAATTCAGAAGGAGGGTAAAGGGAATATCTGTGTAAACATAACCCCAGGCCTTACCTGTGTTTATGAGGCAGATATCCCCTCAGCACTCGAGGTCACAAATGTATGCTGAAGTTACAGATAGGGAGAGTTTGTAAGACATAATGCCACGCATGTCATAGGTGTATAACATATATGTACGAAGGCAACTTGCAGTCAATATATAATCATGTAACAATTTATACACATATAAAAAACCGTTGGTGAACCGAACTTCAAATATGTATATTCTGTAACTGCGTAGAAAGAGATGCCTGACATTTTCCCCCCTTTCAGGGAGAAAATGCCAGGTATCTTGAATCTGATTGGTGGAGGACTCCATCGAGGGCCCAAAGCTAAACAGATTCGGGAGTTAGCGTTAGGATCTCAAACTGAGAGGTTAGCTTAGAATAGGTCTGTGCCCGATATTATTATTGCTATTAATTACGAGTATTTAAAGTAATTTTATAGCTGAGTTATGGTGCATATTTATCATCCTATTCATTGATAGAATTGAAAGTGTTACATGTCAATCTTATTCCAATAATTAATAAACACTGATTAGAAATCTCTCTCATTCAAACACAGATGATCTAAAATTTCTCTTAATCTTAGATAGCTAAGGTGTCTTAGTA
>JABUQX010081821.1:0-12500 GCA_015478945.1 Trachelipus rathkii
AAGAAGATTAATAATTACTTAGATTGTACAACACTATATGGCATATATTACTATATAAGACTATAATTGCTAGTATAATTTATATATAATTATATAATATATATATATATATATAATCGTTAGTTGTATGGTAGTTAGTTAGTGGTATATTAGTACACGTGTATGTGGTTAATAAAGGTCACGTGGTTAGTTATTGTATTTGTGTGAGTGTGCTGATTGGTGTGGGTTGGGTGGGTGGTGGGTTGGTTCACTTGGTGTGTGAGTTTTATAAGTGTTTGTTGTTAATAGAAGTATATTATCATAAATATGACATATATTATTATATATCACATTTATATATATTATTATATTATTGATATGAAGTATTATTTATTGTATATTATATATTAACTAATAAAATATATATAGTATATATATATATTATATATATATCTTATATATCTATATCTATACAGCGTAATTTATTATTAAGTATATATATATAGTATAGTATTATATTAACTATGAATGATATTACATATTGCAGTATTATTATATATATTATATATATATATAACAGTGAAAATATATGTGTTATTATTGTTTTTTAGTATTTTTATGAGTATTATGGATGTAAGTTAAATGTATGAGGATATAGTAGGTATATATTTAGCGTTATGTATAGTATAAATAATGAGTATTAGGTGTAGTGTTTTACTTGGTTTTGATGATTTATGTGGTGGTATTGTCTGTTTAATAGTAGATATATATATGGGGTGTAGGATATAGATATATATATATATATATATATATATATATATATATACATATGTATATATAAATATATATATATACCATATATATATATATATATATATATATACCAGCGTTTGAAGAAGCTCCATACAAACCAGATTTTAATATGGATCCTATGGGCTCCAACAATGATGACAAAGATTGCTTCTTTTATGGACCCATGCCCGATATCGAATAAGGGTTTTCGCGCGTGACCACAGTGTAACTCCGGCAAATTTATATAGATTTACTCTGCCTCAGGAACAATTGTACAGTGCGAGATTAAAAATCAACCGAGATTTGATAAACATAGCTTGGAAAAATATAGATTTTAATGCGGAAAGCAGTAGGGGATAGAATAGTATCCGGAAAATAAGAAAAGTCTTAGGGAGAAAACAGAATCCCTCCTTTTAAAGGGAGTTCTAGCCCCTCTTCCCCATCTTATGATGTCAACAATATAGGATATATGAAATTTTCAGATGCGGCGCCCCTCCCCCTAGGGAATTGAAACCCCCCTTTTCTGTTTTCCCTCTAAAATTTGAGTTTCTGCGAAATTCATTTTTCCTCGAATTTATGAATAATATATATATATAGGTATATATATATATATATATATATATATATTATATATAATATTATAGTATATAGTTATATAATGAGGGTAGATATATATATTATATATATATATATATATATATAGTATTAATATTAAGTAATAGTTAGATATATAAAGGTAGGATTATATATAATTATATAAATAATAATATATATATATAGATAATATATATATATATAAATATATATATAATATAAGTAGCTATTATATATAATATTAACTAATATAATAAATAGTGTATCAATAATAAAGATATATAATATATATTAAGTTATTATATATATATAAAATATAAGTGATATATTAATATATTAATATTAATGATATATAACTTTGCTAAAAATCATATATATATTATATCACTATATATTAGATATATAATATAAACATCTATATGATATTACCTATAATCATAGCTATATACTCATATTATGATTATAAATTATATATATATTATAAAATATATATATACTGGATATATATATATTATATGTATAATATATATAAATATATATATATATATATATATATAGTATATTATATATATATATAATATTATACTATTATATATATATATATCATATAATATATATATATATATAACTATATATATATAGTTATACTTCTATATTATATCATATATTATATTATATATATATAATAATATATATATATATATATATATATATTAGTATATATTATATATAATATATTTTATAATACCTCATAATATATGTTATGTAATATAATATAGCTATATATAGTATAGATATAATATATATATAATTGTAGCTATAATATATATATATATACTATATATTATATATATATGATATTATATATATATAAGTATTTAGATAGGATATATATAAATGATATTATAGTAAATAATGAGAGTATATATATAGGAAACAGATTCCACTTTTATATATATATATATATATTATATATAATATATACTATATACGATAGTAGCTCTATATAAGAATACTTATAAATATAATATATGATAGGTAGTTGGCACAACAAACCAATGGTTTTTTTAAATAAAAAAAAAAACCATTGGGTTTTTTAAATAAACCAAATAACCATTGTTTTTTGGGGGTTTTATGCTATTTTGATGGTTTTAATGGGGTTTTTATTGGTTTTAATAGATTTTAAGAGGCAAAAATCACCTACTGGATTAAGTGTTAGTATACACATGTGCTAACACAAATTTTAAAAATCCTTAATAAATTTCTTTAGATTCCTTGGAAATTTCAAATTTTCTTGAATTAACTATACTAACTGGTATAGTAAATTATTATTGAGTTTTGGTTTTACATAAAAACTCAAAGTAAAAAAATAAGAGTTGGTATACACATAAATTATATAAACTCTATCTGACAAAAAAGGTTATTAGCTTTACTTATTTTAACCAACAAAGAAAAAAAAAAAAACGTCAATAAAGTAAAAGTTTACCTTAAATTCAATCATAAAATTGAAATTCCATGCGACGAATGTTTTTACTTACCTTGGTAATTGAATACGCAAAAATATCAGTATATAGTACTTTTATTATTATACATATCATATATATATATATATATATATATAATAGTATATATATATATATATATATTATAGTTAAACTATAATATAATTCTAGTAGTATATATATAATATTAATTATATATATATATATAATGAGAGAAAGAGAGAGAGAGAGAGAGCGAGGAGAGAGAGAGAAGAGAGAGATAGAAAGATTCCGAATACATTAAAAAGTCGAAAAATACTGGAAATTATAATCACTTAAGAGGCGAGCCTATAATTTTATGAGCAAACAAAAACTAATTCCCTGATATTAAGCTGTTCCCAACTATTCTCTAATGTTGCCTAGTGCACAAGTCCAAAAGTTTTAAAACCCTTTCAACATTAGCAGTTGATGAAAGTTGCTAACAATATGCTTATTATTTTATAAAATTGGTATATGATAGTGACTTCTACATCTAATTTTTCTTGGAGAGATCTGGGTACCAAGAAATTTAGGAGAAGTCACTGCTCACACTACATTCTCGATCAAATAGGTTAAACTTTTAGAAAATGACCATACTAATCAACTTTCTTGTTTTCCATTAAATTCTACTGGTTTTGAAATACTCATCTCTGGAAGTACTGTGGTCCTGATATCTTGGGTTAAATATATATTAAGCCAATAAGTGAGCTTCTGTTACTGCCTGATGATACTTCCTTTTTACTTTTGCTATAAATCTTGTCTGTTGAGTGGTGGATTAAGCTGTTCTAGCTCCAATATTCATATTTTTTCCAAATATAAAATCATCACTTAGTTTATAGTCATTGCCTTCTAGCTTGGTTGATGCTGTGGCCACACACTCCACAAATGAGTTTTATTATAATCTTTTGAAATATGGCATCGATGGTAGAAAATGAAATCCTCGAGAGCTCGAAACAAGAATCATGTTTTTAACATGTTAAATTTACAATATATAGATATATCATATATATATATATACCTATAATATTTTTATTAATATATATATTATATATAGTTAGCTATATATATATATATTATAAACTATATAATTATAGATATTATAATGTATAGTATATATACATTATATAATAGTATATTATATATATAATATATATATATAATATATATATATATATATATATATTATATATAAAATCATTCTCACAATAATATAAAATCACAGAAATTTTTTTATTGCTTTTCAGTTACTCTTCGATGGAAAAATTGAGAAAAGCATATCAATATGCTAAAGAAAACCATTAATAAATTCATTTTTTAAATATTTTATGCATGGTTTTTTTTATGGTTTAAACCATTGGTTTTTTTATGTGGTTTAAACCATGGTTTAACCAATGGTTTTAACCAAATGTTTAAACCATCCCACCTATTATTATATATAGATATATATAATTATATATAATATATATATATATATATAATATATATATATATATATATATATATATATATATATAACCTATTATTTGCAATCTTTAGTTTTAAAGTACCCAGAAGATATATAGAACGGATATATATATAGTATAATAAATATTAAATAATATGAGTATGACCTTTTTATGTTTTAACCGAGACTACCGTCAGTATTTGATAACTTTTTTTTTTGATTTTTTTTTAATATATTTCGAGTATACACAACTGTGGTGCCCTAAAAGAATCAATTTAAGTGTCACGGAACATGATTCAAAAATAATATATAGGGACGTGTTTCACGGTTTTAACACGACCCCCACCGTCAGTTTTAAATTTTTGTTGTTGTAGGAATTCCCAAGGGTAAACCGCAAAGATGGCAGGAGTCGGCGATGCTCATCCGGCCTTCGGTAAGAGGAACGACGAGGGCAGGAAATTATTTCCCCCGCGTTCCGGGGAGGTCTCCGGAACCACGAGCGTTCTTTGGTATTAAATGCTGCACCCTTCCCTAGGGGTAATGGAAAACGTCCCCCTTTTCTGTCCAGCTCTTCGTCGGCTCGAGCCCCTATTTTTTTAATTTTTTATTTTTATTTTTTACACATTAATGAAATAAGGCGCTTTAATAAGAGCTGATTCCACAATATGTAATATGGTTTTTCTGTAAGTGCCGTACTTTTTCGAGGATATTTTCACTATTTTATTTATGTTGTTTGTTATATAAATGCCGTGGTGGTAAAAATTGGTATTTAGAAAAATTATTTTAACAAATGATTTCGAACCTTATTAAATCATGGTCGCCTGTCACTTACTTAAATTCATTGTTAGTAACAAAAAAAAAAAAAATCAAACTGACGGAGTCGTAAAAACATAACAGGACCTACATAAGTAGTATGATATATGTAGACGTATATTATAATATAATATATATATAGTACAGTAATAGTGGAGTATATATAATATAGTATATATATATAGTAAGATCTAGAATAGAGATATAGAATATACTACATATAGTAGGCCGACTGATAGTATATCCTGTATGTATCTCGAGCTTGATATAAAGCTACATGGTAACTTCTATTATTAGGATACGGGTGCAAACGATTGTCTGGCGACAGCAACAGGAATAGTCATAATCAGCAGGCGAATTGCGAGTGCAGCTACGATGGAAGGTGTATAGGAGAGATAAATAGATTGTAATGATGTAGGTACCACTCTGCTAGAAGTTAAAGTCAACGATACTAGATAAAGTGATGGCCAGTATGGGATTGGGTTCGCTCTCAATATTCACAGTAAGTATCAGATAGTTACCGGACCTATTCGGCCAAGATCCCAAAAATGCTGCGGCCTGTATCTTGCGCAGCATAATTGCCGCTTTATTTGCCGGAACACTGTCGGGCCGAATAATTGAAGCTTTATAAACAAATAAATTACACAGTATCCGCATAAAGGGTAAAGTTATTATCAAATTTCAATATGAGAAATTTATTAGAAACTTAGTTGTTCCGAAGGAAAAAGATAAAAATACGATAGTAGCAAATTTGGTGAGCCAGCGACATATGGCGAAACAATCATTTGTGCATGTTGTTCAGGATCCATAAAGAACGGCGTTTAGACATTATTTCAAGATATTCATCAAAAGATAGTAATTGTGTCATGCTTCTTAGTGAGAGCGGGAATAATGCAAGGCCCAAAACATGGTAGCTGGGTATAACTCCACGAGGGTAAGTGAGAGTAGGACTTTGCTATCATTTCATCGTGTTATTCACATGTTGACAACTTGCATTCACGATTAATATTATGGTTCAGAAAGTCTGTTATAGATATTTTTATTTACTTGCAGAAGCCTATCCTCTCATTTTCACCATTCAGCAACGGCAGCTGCAAAGCTTAAAACCTTACAGATGCAGCTGAATGTCAATCAGACATAAATTAATTCAAGACGTTTCACACGCTGGAACAGAACTTATGAAATGCTTAAAAGATTGTTTAAACAAAAAGTTCCCCTATCCATAAAAGATCCTTTATCCAATCAGAAAGTGAGGTATGATTTGCAAGTAGAAAGAAATATTCCATTTATTTGTAAGCCATTTTGCACATCAACAGCCAAACAGATGTCTCACAAGAAATTATGGAACCTTTCCCCAATCATGATCCCATTCCATTTTAAGCTATAAATCTAGTTTTAAAATAAGGTGCACTTATAAAGCAAAAAAAGCTTCAAGTGGAAAATGTACAGATACTCGTTGACAAGAGCTTTAGAAGTCATTGCAGTAGAACAGAAAAGACTTTAAGGTTTCTTAATGTGCACTCAAAATTCTTACATGTTGTTGTAGCCTAACTTTCATTAAGATCACGATTCAAAGTTATTAACGCATTTCGTTCATCCGATGAATCAGATGAATCAGGATAAAAAATATGATCGTCTCGAGGCCACGGAATAGAAATAGTATCGCTGAAATTTAGTCCTGGACTCTTTCTGCTGATGAATTGATATCACGTAGTGGAAAAGACATGAAGCTGAAGGTTTGCACCAATTTTTCATTCCTTATTAGTGGATTGTTTAAAAGATAAATTGTGGCATCTAACCTTCGTCATATCAGAAAAAAAGTTAGAGAGTGAAAAAAGTAAAAGCGCCATTCGTCTGACGGATGGTGAATATATTGTACATAAAAAGTAAGAGGCTACACTACGGCAATTCACATATTCAAGGATAAACAAATATATAAGTTTTGCCTCAACTTTTTGACCAGTGACAGAAGATCGATATTAGACACAAGGACATCCCCCTTCGAATTGGCCAGGAAAAGACACTAGGGAATAGTCTATTAATAATGTCGACACTCATGAAAAACGTCTGAGAGGCAATAATATACCATTGTCACACAGCACTTCAACAGCTGCATCAGCTAGAAAAGTGCAAATCAAAAATATATGTTAAGTAACAGGAGGAAAGTATTCTAATGAAGCTCACAAGAAATGAGAGTGTTAGACGCGCCTAAGATTGGAGTACACCTCATGAGCTACACATGAACTAGTCGATGTCTAGTAACCTTACGAGGTAATTATTCTATATATAGAGAGTATCCGATATAATTTATAAAAAATCTTAACAGACTGGTACACGAGAGAGGCTTATAGAACCATACTCACATTGATAACGGTTCTATAAATATTGAAATCTCAATATCTACTGAGTGGATACATGGTATATGGCTTATAGGCGGTAAGAAATTAGTTATTTACTTTTTGATTTATTGCTTTGTATATAACACTGGTAAGCATGAAATTTCTTGGACGGGGTTTCGCAATTGGTTATTGATGTGCTGATTCCAAAAATGTGAATCGGCTTTTGCATACACATCGCATTTGTGAGATATTGTGTGTCACAGATTTGTAAATTTTAGATTTTTCCCTTTTTTTCAAGAGGGTCCCTTATCAGCAATTATTGGAAATAATTATATATATGATAGTATATTATATAATATATATATATATATATATTTAGTATATATATATATATATTATATATTATATAATATATATATATAATATATATATATATATATATATATACTATTAGATATATGAAGGGAGAGAAACAAAATCGCAATAATATGAATACAGTTGATAGATATATTTAAACATATAATACAGACAAGAATAAAGAGTAATATGTGACAACAATGAATGTAATAGAAAGAAGGTTTAGTTAATGTAGACATACACTACGAATGGTAGTAACCTTTCTCTCGTAAGACATCTACTGTGCACTAGCGTCTGAGATATTCCCTCATCAAGCGACAACACAGTTCGGCCATCATATTGATATCCCACTTGCCCTGGTTACGTCCTTCCATGAACCTTTAGATCTTGATGGAAGTGTTCACCCTGCTCATCACTAACATCACCTAGGTTTTACCGGAAATTTGCTTAGGTGAGGATGAAGTGGTGCAAATTTATATCATTCTAGCATCCATGAGAATGAAAACTGTCTAGCATTTCCTGTACAATGTTAGTGGTTCTCAACTTTCAAGATCCCCAAAAAATAAAGTGCTAAATATCAAAAAAAAATTCCATGCTCTTGCCTCTAACACAGTCATTGTTGTAGCAAAGGCAGCATCACGGAGGAGTGTCCGTATTTGTGGGCCATCAAATATCCCAGCTTTTTTCTTCTCGTCACTCAGACCAGGAAACGTTGAGCATATATAGCGGAAGCAATCACCATCATGGTTCAGGGCCTTCACAAATTGTTTCGTCAAACCAAGTTTTATGTGTAGTGGAGGTAAGAAGATGATGTTTTCTCTCTGTACAAGTGGTTCACGTACGATGTTCCTGTCACCTAGCGTCAAGGTTTCCCTCGGTGGCCATTCTCTTTTGGTTCAGTGATCCTTTGCCGCCCGGCTGTCCCAATAGAACAGGAAGCAGGGATATTTGGTGAAACCTGCTTGCTGACCGAGCAAAATGTTTACCATTTTGAGGTAGACGCATATTTACCATCCATGTACCTGATATTGTAGCCTCTCCAAACTGTCTTGATTTTTGCATACTCCTCTCTCATCCATACCGAGTACCCTACTGGAACCGAAGCATACCTGTTGCCGTTGTGTAACAACACACACTTTAAACTGCTCTTGGAGGTGTCAATAAACAGTCGCCACTCACCTGCATCGTATGCTGGGAGTCCCATAGCGAGAAGTAGGCCTGCAACTTCACTGCAATACAACACAGGTTACCATCTGAGCTGGAGAAGCCTCCGCAGCTCTGCGTCTCTGTTACGTATAAAATGTTTACTCTTGTGCCATGGTCGCAGTAGTCATTTTTCAATGCAACCTCGAAGCCAACAGCTCAGGACAGCTTCGGCAAATACAACTCTCATTACAAGATCGTTCAGTTCACCCTGGTGAACAATGACGGACCATCCGACTGTATTTCAGATGGATGATAGACATCATCCAGGTCATTGGCATCCATACATGTAGACGTACTAAAGTTACCACATGCTTCCCGAATATCGACGCAGTAAACTTGTTGCTAACTGTATTGATATATGCGGAAGGTAATCGTCTATACAGGCCTACGTAGTGAGCAACAATGATTTTGTCATTCTTTAGGAATAATGCAAAAATAGGGATGGCCATGATTGCACGAAAACGGTATGTTACAGGAAATCCGAGAATATATATGGAAACAGCACCTCAGAATTACTATATATCTGCTAACAAAAGTCCATCCAAGAAAAATTTCAACTTTTTTTGGTTGACCAGTGTAAGTTTTTCTTTATTTTTCCCTAAATGATGAACCGAACCTTTGAAAAATAACTATTCGGCACCGAATGAGCGGATAGTGATTTATCGGCCGAAGTATTCGGTCAGTTTACGCCGAAACTTTTAGCCGAATATTCACGGTATTCGGTATTCGAGCTTTTTCCACCTATTCGGACACACCCTAATCATATAATAGCTATATAATATATATATATATATATTATATATATATAGTATATATATATATATATATATATATATATATATATATATATATAATAATATAATATAATTTTTAATATATATAGTATATATATATTATACTATATCTCATCATCATCATCATCATCATCATCAATCATCATCATCATCAAAATCATCACCCACCTTCTTTCCAACAAAACTAGGGGTAAGGTGCTAACATGGACAGGAAACAGAAAAGTAATTGAAGAATATGATGAAAGTCGAAAAGAAAGCATAGTTTTACCGCCCCCTTTATTTATTTGAGTGAGAACTCGCCGCAGTCAGAAAATCCACCCTAGAGCTTCACGGGACCGCGACGAACCCTCACTATGGCATCTCGTCAATGTGGGGTTCATCCCTTGGCCCAAGGTTGGGCCACAACCATATATACCCCTCACAAAACCACCGCCATTCTACCTCCTATTTTGCACCTTTCTTCTTGCCTCTGAAAAACTTACATTTCTTTTCTACAGGCATTCCTTTACTTACACTCAATTCCCATCTTTTTCTTCGGTCTCCCAGCCGGTCGATTCCCAGCACACTCACTACTATACATCCACTTAACCAACCGAATATTATTCATCCTTTCCACATGACCAAACCGTGTCAACGTACTTTCATTTATTTTCTCAATTACCCCTTTCTTCACACCACATAACTCTCTAAAACGTTCATCCTCATTTTATTAATTCTTCCCATACCTAACACACCCAAGAGGTTGTCCATCTCACCACATTGTACTTTAGATTTAATACCTCTTATTCCAGACACATAGTCTCACTTACTAATACATAAAACACATATAAAACATAAACCGCTCGATTAAGACCTTAGCGCACCAAGACTTAGTCCCTTTACGATCCACACAAACGATTTAATTGCACCAGCCACTTTCCGGCGTTCACAATTTTCCTACTCCACTTTGCATCATCCGTTCCCTTATCATACACATATATCCTAAATATCTCAACTCAGAGACTTCTTCCAGCTGCACAACATCTAACGTAACTTCACAATGAGGACTGTCCTCACTCACAATCTTATCTACGTTTACTTTCAAACCCCTCTTTTTATAACACCCTGGCAAATCTCTCTCTAACCCATCCTCTAAACTCGCGGCAGATTCGTCCACACAAAACCGAAAATCATACAGCGCATATACATTAAGGTAGGTGCACCCTCGGCGACCGACTCATCCGTATACCACGGTTCTCCTCATTGATATCCTAATATATTACGCGGTAAGCTGTATCTTTAGTTTGAATCTGGAGTGGGTGCCGAGGTCGGTCATGTTACATTATACTTAGAGTCCGTATATATAGTAATATAATATTATGACGAATATTGATGTATATATAACTATATACGTAGGTCCTATGCAGGTGCTGTGATTTTACTTGGGAGCTTATGCTCGGTATAGTCTATACGGGGCAGCTGGGGAGCGTAGAGTAGCAGTGAGTCGATCCCGAGCTAAGGGTCAACGCGCACGCCAGGATCGGGAGATAGGGAGGCGCTGACGGTATGCGTGCTGATACGTTGTCAGTGATGGAGACGTCTATATCGGGACGGTGCGATAACACTTACATCCACTAAGGATGCCGCCAATCAACGTTAGTACTCGGTCGGGCTCGGTAGACTACATCGTACATGAGGAGTAGTAAGGTGAAAGACGACCTGGAAACTAAATAAGCTTGTGAGACAAATATCGCAGTTAATACTGAAGCACTACGAGTAAGCGTCAGAGAGTGAGATGAGCAGAGTCCGTAGTCGCAGAGGTGATATCGAAGGAAGATAATCTAGATAGATACAAGTGGCATCAGCGACTGTTGTTATGATGAACTGTCTTGCGGCAAAACCAGGCAGTTGATAATCAGGAGATGAATGATTAGTGATAGGCTAAGGCGGCTGAGACGTGAGATATATACTAGGCGCGATGCGGATCCGATTCTCGTCGAGTGAGTCTTTAGATCGGCGCGCCTTGCGGTGCAAGGTAGAGATGTCGCAGTAGGGTATGATCTCTAGCTGGTTCCGAGAGGGTCATGGCCGCTCGCGAGTGTATTGTAACGAAGAAATGGACGCTCTTAATATGCCGACTGCAGCTTTACAGCGTAATTAAGTACGAGTGAGGCAGGGATGTCTTCGTTATGTCTACCTTTTGACTAATTCAACTTTAAAAATAACAGTGGCGAGTGGAATTATGAGAAGAATTGAAGAAAGGAGGGTGGCAGGGGACGTTTATAGTCTGATGGAGAATGGAAGACAGTGGAGAGTGCCCTACTTATGAAAACCAAATCACTATCGCAATATAAGTATAATTTGAATGATTTATGGTTTGGTTGAGCGAATCTTGAAGAGGAGTTTGAGAGGATGTGGTTAGGAGCGAGGAGGGTTTGGCGAGGAGTGTCCGTAAAGAGAGTGTATTGGTTTTAAAGTAAATGATAGATAGATATAGAGTAAGGTTAGTGGTAGTGGAATGAGGAGATTCCGCCTGGTTGTCATATGTTAGATGGGCCGAGCTGTAACACTGAAGCAAGTGTCAATAAAGTGAAGAATTAATATAGTGATATTTGGATGATAAGAGAACAGAGTGATCAGATTGTAGTAGGAAAGTTGTGAAGTGGTAAGAAAGGGTGGCCTG
>JABUQX010081822.1:10000-15000 GCA_015478945.1 Trachelipus rathkii
TTTCCACTCCTGATGAAATTAGAAACACATCTAAAGGCACTATTTATTCTTTAGAACCAAAAAACGAAGATATTGCTGTCATTTTAAGAAATTATTAACGGAAAGTTTACAGATTTCCTTCACTTCGGGACTAGCCTAACACCCCAAATCCTCGTTTGCTACTGACCTTTAACACCCCTTTTCCACCTTCCAAAGGTGAAAATAGGGTTTACAAGCAACAGTGTTTGTACGTTTATTACCCAAATTAAGACGTCGCTTTAAATACCAGCGGTGTGTTCATCCCCGAAAATACTGTAGGGGACCGGATGACATAAGCCCCGTCTGCGGAGAACAATTTAACATTCCCTATGAAAACACACCACACTGCAAAAACTGTGGAGGACCCTACAGTACCTCTTCTTTAAAATGCCCGTCTACATGTTGGAACAGGAGTTTTTGGAGTTATGCACCGTACAGAAATTGAACAGGAGAGATGTCATACACCAGCTCAAAGACAAAAATATCCTACAAGATCAAGGCATTCCTACGCTACAGTTATAGCAGCCCCCCCTCCTCCACGCATCAACCCACCAATACAACTCCATTCCAGTAGAGCTCTTCCTCCAACCCCAGCGAGACTCAAGTAGTTATTTTAACCTGCCCTCCTGCATTGCCTATATTACCAACTTTTCAAATAGTCCAAAAGCAGCCTTTGATCGAATCTCTCGACCAAAATGCCGTCAACGACCCTACCCTGATTACTAGTTTTCAGCTAACCAGCAATGAAACTAAGTTAGTTCATCCACCACAAAGCTTGGAGAGTATTTCCTGCCAAGACACTGTGACCCATACCCTCACGATGAGTTCGCCAAATTCATCTAAGATGCCTGCGTCTATGTCCCTTGATCCGTCTCCACCGTTACTCAAATTTTTGAAAAAGATGTCCCTAAACAGAAAAAAGGATTAAGCACCAAGTCAAAGGTTGTTCGCTAAAATATAAAACATTAGAATTTCTAAAGCGAAACACACCGACCCAAAATGTAAAAAAATGCAACTCAGAAGAAACCTTGCCATAAGTCCATTCCTGAGACAAAAGCACTGACATCAATAGATTGTACCCAAACAACCACAAATATCGAATAACCCACCAATCAACCCTCTAATAGCTTGCAGGATAATTACAGTTTTTCCGAATCCTCCTACAGCTTCTTCCAAATTTCCTTTTTCAGCACTCCCTAAAGGATTTTATGCCTTAGCGGATGAATTAATTATAGTTCCCAAATGGAGCTTGATGTGACGACCAACTGTCTTTCTAATTCTTCCTGCGCTTTCGAGAGAGGTGATTAGTATACCGCTCACCGCAAACATCTGCTGGCGGAATGACAGAGAAATCAGAGGTCTCACATCTTAACTCAAATTGTCCAGTCTTCCAAAATCACCCACTTGGTGACCCACCTGATGGTTCACTGACAAATACTCCATCATTAGACTTTCATAACTCAACAGATCCCATATTAAATCCAAAATTCACAACTCCAACTCCCTCACAAAAGGTAACGCTTTTCTGGTGACACCTTCCTACACTGTCTCCATAGAAACGGTCCCATATTCTCCGCCCATTTCTGAATCTGTTTGCTTGGCAGATGCTGATATCTATCCCATTCTGAAATATGAGCATTCTGGTTGTTCTCCCAACGACCAACCAAGTCCACATAATAAAATGAACTTGGTTGAACTCAACTTATATATATATATATATATATATATATATTATATCCACAACACACATATAATATATATATATATATATTATAGTATATATAATTAATTATATATACTTAAGTATATATATATATATATATATAAAATTTAATATATATATATTATATATATATATATATATATATATATATATATATATTATATATAATTATATATAATATAATATATATATATATATAATATATATATTATATATACTATATATATATATATATATATATATATATATATATATATATATATATATATAAATATATATATATATATATATATATATATATATATATATATATTATATATATATATATATATATATATATATAATATATATACTAATATATCATATATTAATATACTCCCACAACACACAGCATGGCCAGCCTCACCGCTTCCATTTGAACTGGAATGCTGTGACGCCGAAGGTACTACTCTAATTTGAAGAACTTGTTCAACTAAAATCATGTTGATCACACCCAAATGCATATGCTGTGTAGGAACTTCAACTAGGGTCACCGCGACTTCTTCAACACGTCGCGTAATATAAACCCACCGCCTACTTCTACAAGAAAGATATGCCAATGACTAGAATGCCGCAGGAATACTCCTTCATTAAATCATGTCCTCTATTTTCAGCCCCTTTTGGCTAGACTGCCATTGCAGAAGAGCACAAATCCATCTGTCTACCGATCTCTCGTCTATTCGATTATTACTTCTCTTCCGAGTAGTGAGTTTACTAAAGGCCGACTTAGGTGACCTTTTTTAAGCACCTTCTCCAATCGGTGCTATACTGGGAAACTTTCAACCTTCGCCACCCTTATGGGCGACTCTGTCACCTCACCTTATGTCTAAGATCTTGTTGATCTAATACACCTTTCTCCCTGAAGATGCCTTAACCACAGGACTCCGTTTACATAATGAGCGTTTAGATACACACTCTTCTTCCTGTGTAGATATTTCCCTTTTCTCCCCATTCTCTTTGAATCTCTTTCACCTCGCCGCTTGATTGCTGTTACAGATGTGACCATTAAGAACTCGCGCCGGAACTATGTAAAACCCCATTTCGATTCGCGCTATGATCGTGCGGAGTCGGGACTAATCTTTTTCATCGACCACAGCTATCCAACTTTCTTTCTTCAATAAAAAGGTTCTCCAACCATCGACGGCTGGCTTTAACTTCTTCAGCAAGTTAAAATCACAGCAGTAGAAGCTTGTAATCTCGAGAGTCTTCCGCAGCAGTAGGTCTTTCGGCAACTCCTTGGTTGGTCCCAAAAGTTTTGCACCAAGTAACCAGAAGTAGAAAAAACTCTACAGGCAGTACAAACGGACCCGCAGCACCTCAAACATAATTATTTTTAGAGATTTTGTCAAATTAATTGGCAAACACGTAAACAATACTTTCGAACTTGAACTTCGACTGTCAATTCCACAACTCCTCTTTCTTCAGTGTAGAAAGGTGTGCAGAAAATATCTCGCCACTTCAACAACTCTCTACTCACAGTTCTCCGTTATGGGCTTGATATAACCGATAAAATCTTCTGCTTCAGCGCATTACAGATGGCAATTAAGTTTTGTCCAGGCACTCGCACACTCTTCTCGTTTATCCTGTTAATTTGAAAATTAACAATACACCGCCAAACTTTTCAACAGAGTAGGGGGAAGATCATATCTATAACCGTCTTTTTACACTTGCAGAGTATCAAACTGCACTGGCGAATTGCAAAAACAGTGCAGCTGGGAAAAAATATAAGTTTGTACATTATGATCCGTCATATTCACTTTTCTGCATCAGCGTTCTTGTCGGATCTGTATAACAAGAATCTGCGATCGAATTTCTTTTCCATCTTTTGTAATCCCTTATTCAAAAATGTGGTAAAGATCGAAGTTTCGCGACATACCAAAGACGAAATGTTGCTGAACCTGTTATACTTGCAAATTAACAGAGAAAATGGTATCATTTTCATCCTTTCTCCCTGTTCTGGGAGACAACAAGTCACCAGGCTTTTCAAACTTCCAGTTTGCGTTCTGGAAAAAATCGTTCCACCGCGGATCCCTTGTTAGACTGACCATGACATCCGGGAGAAGCCTTCTCAGCTGCTGTGTGGATGAGTCTTGAGTGTCCTCTGACCCTCAAAAAGCTTATGACACAACGCTGTGGAGAACATGGGCTTCCTAAAACTCCCAACTCGCCTCGGTTTCCAAGAGAACAGCTCCCTCTTCTATATATTAAATTGCCTTCGTTCAGATGATTCCATCCAGGTTCGGTGACACTCTTTCTATCTTTGACGCCACTTTACTCTGATGAAGGTGTTCCGCAGGCAGTGTCTTAGCTTTCGCGATCAATGATATCGTTACCACTATTCCAGCCATGGTCAATTTTTCTCTTCTATGTTATAATCCAGGGCCTTAACATTATTGCAGTGCAAAGACTCACCATTTATTAAAACACCAACTCACATCCAACTAAGGCTATTGAGAATATTTTACAATGGGGTAACTTCTATGGCTTCCATTTTTCATCCACCAAAAACTTCAGCAATATTATTTCGGAAAAGGGGGAGACGAAGAATCTATCACCTTCCTTCCTCGAAACCTAACCTTGTAAGTTCACCCATTCCTGTAAACTTCACAAGTCACAAATTTTCCAGGACTTCATTCTGGATAACCATCTAAACATATGTACCGGCACACTGACACAACATGAAATGACGCGTGCTTGAACTATTACGTCATCTCACTTCAAAATCTTTGAGTGCTGATGGCATATTCCTTTTACATCTCCACCTCGCCCTAATCCGATGGAAGTCTGGACTATGAGATGCATAGGTTATATTGTCAGGCTCTCCAAACTCTTCTATATCTGTTTAGATTCTCATTCAAAATGAGGACGATCTATTTATTCCTATTATTCCCCATAGTGAAAACAGCGAAGTTGAATCTTTAGGAATGCTTCTCGCTTCAAAGGGAATACATCATGTACACAAGTTATCTTCGTTTTCAAACCCAATACCGTCTGCTCTGACATCGATTCTGCGAGAGATAACCTCAGAATCCTTCATTATTGGCCATTTGACAAAACACAGCTTGTAACATCTTACTTCCCTCAACAATCCCTTTTCAAAAGGTTCTGCCTTTCTCTTTGATGAAGTGTATACACCTTGGTTTATTCCCTGCTTTCCACCATCTGCTTGTCTTGACCTTTCTCCAAATCAGATCACCCGCTGCCTTGTTTAAAGGCGTCA
>JABUQX010081822.1:25000-27500 GCA_015478945.1 Trachelipus rathkii
AGATTGTGGGATAGGTGAGATTGTGTAACCAGGTGAGTTCTAGGATAATGTGGGTAAAAGTGAAACCTTCGAGGGAGGAAATGTGGTTTTTTTAATATGTGTCATATTGCACCAGTGGAATGGAGCGAGGAGGAGGAGAGAGAAAGACTTTTGGGAGAGCTGAATGAGTGTTGGGAAAGGTTTCGGGGTAAACTGAAAAAAATTTGTGCTATTGGGAGATTGAATGCAGGAGTGGGAAGGGAGGGAGTGGTGGGAAGATTAATAGGACCATTTGGGGTAGGGGGAGAGGATGCTAATGAGAAAGTCTGTTAGAGTTGTGTGTAGAAAGAAGAATGATAGTGGGAATACTTGGTTCAAAAAAGTGAAAAATCATAAGTAACGATGGAAGAGGAGATAACGGGGGAGGGCATAACTAGATTATGTGTGTGTAGAATGGGAACGGATAGTGAGGTAGATTATAGATGATAAATGTATTTAGAGGCGGGGGGGGGTATATCGATGGCACTATTTTGGTGGTTGCTAGGATTAAGGGTGAGAGAGAGGTGAGCGGTTAAGGGAAAGGGGAAGAATAAGGAGGAAGAGTTTTTTTTTTGAAGTGTCAGAGGAGAAGTTGGAGAAACAGTGTGTAATGAGGGAGTTTAGGAGAGGTATGGAGGGATAGGTGGAGAAACGTGAGAGGGAGCGGATGTGGGGAGGTGGAGGGGAGTGATAGAGTTTTAAAGGAGGCAGTATGTGAATGAGCCTAGAAGGGTATGTGGAGTACAAAAAAGGGTGGGTGCAAAGCAGAAAGGAAAGGGAGTGAATGGTGGAGTGAGGAGGTGTAAGGAGGTGGTGAAAAGGTAAAAAGGAAGCTTATGTGAAATGGTTGGGAAGTAGGAGAGAAGATAGCTGGGAGGAATATAGAAGGGTTAGAGTGGAAGCATAAGAGGGCGGTGGAGAGGGCGAAGAGAAGAGCAAAAGAGGAATGGTGTTGAAAAGTGACGGAAAATTTTGATCGGGAGTAAGATGTTTCTGGAAAGAGTTAATAAAAAGGAAGAAGAAAGGTAGGGTTGGGGAGAGAGCGATTACGGAGGAGATGGGGAATGGACTAAGGAGGAGAGATAGGGTGAGAAGAGGTGGGGGAGTATTTTAGTGGAATCTATTCGAATGAAGTGGGTGACGGTAGGGGAAGGAAGATATGCAAGGCAGGTGAGGATAGGGAATGAAGTGGGGAGGGTAGGGGGAGGATGAATGACAATGGAGGAAATTATTAGGGCCTTGAATAAAGGAAAAAAGGGAAGTCCGCAGGTCTGGATGGTGTGAGAATGGAAATGTTGCAGAAGGGAGGTATAGGGGTGGAGGAATGGCTGCATAGGTTATATAACATATGTTGGAGGAGTGGTGAGGTACCGCAGGATTGGGAGGATGGTTGTTTGGTTCCCCTGTATAAGGGGAAAGGGGATAGGATGGAATGTGGGAATTATAGAGGTATATGTCTTTTCTCTCTGCTATGGAAAGTGTATGGGAGAATACTGATTGAGAGAGTAAGTTGTTTAACGGAGGGGAGAATGGGGGAAGAACAAGGAGGATTTAGGGAGGGAAAAGGGTGTGTGGACCCAAGTGTTTACACTAAAGATGCTTGTGGAGAAAATAATAGAGAGGAAAGGGAAAGTGTATGGGTGTTTTCTAGATTTAGAGAAGCCATATGATAGAGCTGAATAGGGTGAATTGTGAGGGTGTTGGAGGAAATGGTGGGGGGCTAATTTAGTGAAGGTATTCAGGGCTTTTTATAGGATAGTAGAACTGTGTGTGAGAGTGTTAGGCCGGGGAGAGTGAGCAATGTTTTAGGATGGTGTGGGTGGATTGAGGCAGGGTTGTGTAATGTCGCCGTGGCCTATTCAATTGTTTTTTATGGAGAGCTGTTTGCCAGAGAATGGTGGGGAGGGGAGGGGGTGAATTGTATCGAATGGAATGATAGAAGGGAAGTGACATGATACTGTTATGCGATGATACTGGCCCTAGTGCGAAGAACGCCGGCAAGGGCTGTAAGTATTTGGTGAACGGAGTTTGAGAGAATGTGTGGATAAAAGGGGACTCAAAAATAAAATCCAGGTAAGGGTAAAGTGTTAGTGTTTGAGGAGGAGGAAAGTGAGGGAGGGGGAGGGGTTAGAGGTTAGAGTAGGGGGTGTAGTATTGAAAGAGTAGTAAAGATTTTTAGATATTTTGGGATGGATTTGGGTAAGGGGGGAGGGATGAAAGAGGAGATAGAACATAGAGTAGGTGAAGGAATGAGAGCTTTGAGTGGTCATGAGAGAATATATGGAAGGGGGGGATCTATCACAGAAATTAAGATACCCGTATGTTTGAAAAATCTGCTGTAGCCAGCGGTAGTTGTATGTGGTGTGAAACGTGGGGGGTTGAATGCACAGTCTCAGGTAAGAAGTTGGAAGTATTTGAGATGAATGGGTTGAGAGCGGTTTGTGGGGTTTAGGCAGACCGAGGGAGAGATTACGGAATAGGG
>JABUQX010081823.1:0-45095 GCA_015478945.1 Trachelipus rathkii
GATTGTCCTGTGCACACTCCTAAGACCACTATAGCGTAGCAGAACGATGACACTGCTGTGAGCTAGGAATACTAGTCTCAGCAGCTCCGAGGATAGTAGTCTGGAAAAACCTGAAAGCAGCAACAGACGTCGGGAAGGTGTTAAGCGTGGGGAGGAAAGGCATTACCATAGTCTGCCAGAACAAAGTTCGGTCCGCGCGGGCAGAGCTAAGAGATGTGACAAAGATTGGATTATGGTCACTCCCATAGAGAAAATTTGACTTCTCCCATAGATAGGTGTGTATGATGGAAATGGAACATAAGGAGATATCCACGTAAGTAGAGAAACGAGTATCAAAGCGTTCATGAGTTGGTAGGCCAGTTTTCAAACATCAAAGAGAGAACCGTTGTAGACATTCAAGCAGTCACTCAGCGTTCATAGACGTAAGATGATCTCCCCACAGCGGATGGCGTAAGTTAAAATCTCCCAAAACGAGGAGAGGTTGTGAAAGTTGCATAAACAGGTTGACAAGCCGCTTTGATATATGGGCAGCTAGGAGCAAGATAGAATGAACACAGCGTCAAGTTATTGTTCAGGGGGACACGTCCAGCTACAGCATGTGAGTGAGTTTGGAGAGGTAAGGTAGTAAAAGGGAACCTCATGGAAGATAATTGCTGCTCCCCCTCTCTCATTAGGGTCAAGACGGGCAAGGTTGCCGAAAATGCCGGCCACGAAGCTGAATATCCTGAAGCCAGATAGCCTTTGGATGGTGAAATTCATTAAGTCGGGTTAACTCTTCGAAGTTAGAATCGTAACTGCGGCAATTCCATTGCAAGAATTTAGCCATAGTGGGAAATGCGATAACTATTCAACAGATCTGTCTGTAACTCTGATGGTAAAAGGTTGAGTATCATCATGGGGAAGTACATCCTTACCTCGGCGAGTACGAGGAATCCGCCGTTCCCCACCTGGAGGCGTCTCAAACCCAGGGGGATGGGGAAGGTCCGGAAGAAGGAATATGGGACAGGATCGGGGAAGCATACTATAGGCTGATCCAGCAGCCATAACTGATTTGGCTCCAAAAAATACGTGCCAGAGAGAAATTCACATTCTCCACTGTCGAATCCATCAATCCAGAAGCAACAGGAGTCACAGAGGAAGCAGGATCGTGGCCCATCGTGTTGGGGATACGAGGTACCCCACCAGTGTCTTCAATTGGGGGCCACCCCAGACACCGAATCAGAGCTCCAGACAGCGTCGATGGAGGATACTTGTTCCAATGGAGAAGGAGAGAGGGCCGAGCCAAGGCGGCTGATGATCCACTTATCCTCTTCACTTGGTGTCGAACTCAAAGAGACAGCAAAATCAAGAGAGTGAAAAACTGCCATCTGGAGGGACCGTTATTACCACCGAAGGTAAGGTACAAGTGTCGGTTCGGGTAACGATACCGGGGAGTACAATAACCAGCACATCCCTATGGGTGTCCTCCCGTTCCCTGGAGTGGGAGGGGTCAGAAAACATTGAATAACTGTAATATTCATAAAGGAATCTGGACAAAATAAGCGAGAACGGTACAGCTAGGCACGGTAACGTCCGTTAAAAAATCATGAGAAGGCAGAGGTGGAACATTATTATCGGCACCAAAGTCCCAAGCACGCATAGAACGACTGGCACGTTTTGAAGAAACCGTGGGAACCTCAGATACCGTGGAAGTAGACTTCAAAAAGTCGGAAGCCCGATGTTGAAGGGAATAGGGTCGTCGTGGGGGAGAAGATCAATAGTCATGAGAGGAGGGACCTGAAAATTGTCCAGGGAAAACTGGTGCCAATCTCTTACGGAAAATAATTTTCCCATTTTGACCAAAAGAAATATCCTGCGTGGTAGATGTGGAGGAGAGCAATTGCAGCGAAGATTGCATGGGCGGCAGGGAATCTGTAACCGCAGGAGATTTGAAACATTCTCCACTGATAAAAAAACCTGTTCAGGGTACCTATGTCTAGAATGAATGCGTGTCATAGCGGATGATGCAGGGGTCAGTTTATTCCTGGAGAAAACGGTGTAGGACAGTTATGCCGAAGAACAGGCACCTCCAACACAGGTGTGTCAAAATTCGGGTCTGTAGGAAGAATGGGTGAATTCAAGCCTGGACTATTCAAACGTACGACACGGGAGCGGGGTGTATTGCCTGAGATGAAAGAAATGGGAAGGAGAAGCTCATCTTCCCATTTCTTTTGCTAAGGCGGCTGCCCGCATCTCAGGCAATACATCCCTATCCCGTGTCGTATGTTAGAATAGTCCAGGCTTGAATTCACCCATTCTTCCTACCGACCCGAATTTTGACACACCTGTGTTGGAGGTGCCTGTTCTTCAGAACGACTGTCCTACACTGTCTTCTCCAGGAATAAACTACCCCCCCTGCATCATCCGCCATGACACGCATTCATTCAAGACGTAGGTACCCTGAACAGTCGTTTTTTACCAGCGGAGAATGTTTCGACTCTCCTGCGGCCACACATTCCCTGCCGCCCATGCAGTCTTCGCTGGAATCGCTCTCCTCGCATTCTACCGCGCAGGGAGAGTCCATCATTGCCAAACCCTCACTAGGCTTTACCATGCACACGGTCCGGACTTACACCCCCTTCCCGAGATGTTTCAAGTGTCATAAATTTGACCACCCCCAAAAATACTGCAGATCCTCACAAACCGTTTGTTCACAATGTGGGAGTTCTCTCCAAACCACTTGTAATAACCCTCCTTGTTGTCCCAACTGTAAGGGTCCTCCTCATTCCGGCTCGTCTGTCCACTGTCCCTTCTTTACTTTGGAGAAGGAAATCTTAGAGCAGTGTGCTCATCACAAATTGGATGGTCGTAGCAAAGATGAGCTTCTCCTTTGCTACGACGATCCAACTTATGATGAGCACACTGCTCTAAGATTTCTTTCTCTAAAGTAAAGAAGGGACAGTGGACAGATAAGGCGGAATGAGGACCCTTACAGTTGGGACAATAAGGAGAGTTATTATAAGTGGTGTGAAGAGAACTCCAACATTGTGAACAAACGGTTTATGAGGATCTGCAGTATTTTTGGGGGTGGTCAAATTTATGATACTTGAAACATCTCCTTGGGAAAGGGGTTTAAGTCCGGACCGTGTGAATGGTAAAGCCTAGTAAGGGTTTGGCAATGATGGATTGTCCCTGTGAGGGGGGGGGGGCCGAAAGAACTTGTGATCGGTATATTTCGTGTTTGAAGATGAGCAAGGATATCGTCCATTGTATCCGAACGGAACTCAGGAGCGTATATTGTACCTTTCGACATATTACAGACATCGTCAGGTTTGGAGATTTCTCCCAAAAGGGAGAGAGAGAGAAGCCAGTAATTGGCTCTGCGTACTGGAGGCGACAAGGACCAGAAGGGAACCATTCCTCATTGGTGTCGCCTGGACCTCACGAGTGTGTAGAGCTGCCTCCAAAGCATCGCTGAGGACAAGGTGGCTGCTAGCCGTCAGTGATAGGGACCTAGCAGAACTAAAATAAAAATAGAGGATAAGATGCAAAACCCGGAACCCCCGGAGGAAGTCCGAGAGCGCGATCGTAGTAGCTTGCGTGTTATGTTGATGGCGTATAGGAAGAGGACCCCGCTGGCGAGGACTCCTGGGATGTCTGGTGCGTAATTCGAGTGGAAATTGGGTAAGTAGAGGAAGATACAGCCTTTAATTTAAGGTCGAGAAGGAGTCCCAGCGATGGAATCGCTATGTAGGACTAGAGGTTGGGTGACAAAAGAGCCAACCAGTTCATCGACAAGGGCGTCAAAGCCTCTATTGGTCCTGGGTCCAGAGATGTCCAGGAAGAAGTCGGGTTGGAAGCCTGACAGATGGTGAGGATCTTTCATTAGAACCATATTTTTCTCTTTCAATTTCATAAAGGTAAATGCTCCCGAAACAACAACACCTCAATAGATCAGCACAAAAACAATAAAACCAATGATGAATATAAACAAACGTCCTGAGAGCGTCGTCGCGGAAACTGCGCCCACCATACGCCTAGAGCTATATACCTCCTCCTCCTCCCCCGAAATTCCATCCCATGGGGTAAGCATTGTTGGCCTCGGAAAAGCCACCGGAACTCCGCGTCCAGTCCACAAGATGGCAAAATAGTAGCCGCGCACCAGACGGAAAAGACTCGAAGCCCAAAATTATATACACCCAAGTGCGGGACAGCCTCCTCGAGGGTAAACCGAGGTTTGGACCCCCTACAATGGGCGGCCCGGAGAAAGGCGAGCACCGGTTTTTGACCTGTACCTTCACCCACAGGGGAAGGAGGGCGAGATGGGCACAAAACATGCACAGAGACAGCAGCCCGATAGCTACCAGGAGCAAGAAGGAAACTGGGGCGACTCCCATAAGAGCAGGAATACGTAGAGTAGTACGTACAAAAAGGAGGAAAAGGGATACAAACACGGGAAGAGACGGGTAAAATGAATGGTATAAAAAAAGTACAATATAACGATGAAAATAAAAAGAATAATAACAAGACTAAGAACATTAACAATAATAACGACAAAACAACAAGAATAGCAATATAATAAAAACAAAAAAATAATAACAATAATAATAGCAATAAGACAATAAAAATAATATTAATAATAAGGGAGAGGAGGAAACAAGAACAAAATATAACAAAAAAAATTGAAAGTGACTCTTCGCAGACACAAAGTATCTGTGCTCCCTCTCGGCGTCAACGAAGCCACCTTCGTGAGGAGGAATATTATAATAATAATAATAATAATAATAATAATAATAATAATAATAATAATAATAATAATAATAATAACTAACAATAACAATAACAATAACAACAATAACAACAATAATAATAATAATAATAATAATATAATAATAATAATAATAATAATAATAATAATAATAATAATAATAATAATAATAATAATAATAATAATAATAATAATAATAATAATAATATAAAAGTTTTTGATTTTATTTCCAAGTTCCTAAATAGTTATTCTTGTAACATAAATTTAAAATTTTCTTAAAATAATCTTTTGAAAACAATTTACATGAGAAGAAGAAGATATATTTTTATTGAGATTTCCCGACGCGTTTCGTCTCTAAACTTGAGACATCTTCAGAGGATTAATTCTTGTGAGCGAATGAGTCTTAAATTAATATATAATAATTAAATCAAATGATATTTAGTCTAACAGATAATACATTAAATTTAATGTTAATATCATTTGATTTAATTATTATATATTAATTTAAGACTCATTCGCTCACAAGAATTAATCCTCTGAAGATGTCTCAAGTTTAGAGACGAAACGCGTCGGGAAATCTTAATAAATATATCTTCTTCTTCTCATGTAAATTGTAAATAAAGATTTTTAAGAAAATTACTGTCAACCATGTACAGAAATAACTATTTAGAAACTTTTGAAATAAAGTTTGTACCTTTTATAAAATCAAAGGCTGATATTGAATTCCTAAATAATAATAATAATAATAATAATAATAATAATAATAATAATAATAATAATAATAATAATAATAATAATAATAAACTATGATTATCCTACGATATTTGACAATGAAAGATGAGATCACGTGTAATAAGTTTTAAATAAATATATAATATAAAACCATAATTGGTTCAAAAACATGAAAATAATTGTAAAGTAATTATTAAATAGATGAGAATAAATTTTTTTAAAAAAAAGGCAATAAGTATAAGAGAACAAACCACAAACAAATTACATTTCAAATAATAATAATAAAATTATTAAGGTTAATTCATAAAAAAATATATATATATTTTTTTATCAAGTGCCACATCTCACTATTCATGAATTAAAAAAATATACATACATATAATCCCAAAACAAGCAATTAAGGCTGATTAAAAAAACTTTACAAGTTAATGACAAAAAAAAAAAATGTTACTACTTTTCACTAAAAACCAAAAATTTCTAGTAGTTTGGTACGTACCACATATGTCCAGAAGGTGCTTGGAGAGATACGTGTGAAGAATATTGAAATGCTGGGTGTTCAGTGGATAAGAAAGGTTCTTGACCAACTACGCCCCTTCCTCTTACGGTTTCCAAAGTTCCAGACAAACTAAAGATACGCCAATGTCTTTCTCGAAGCTGAACGCTCAATTCTCCCAGATTTTCCAATCGAATACAGTACCTCCACTGAAATACATGAATAAAACCTGCATTTTGATAAGTTTCGGAACAAATTTAAAAGCATTTAAATATGAAAAACTTTAAATTAGTAGCAAATTTTTTTAATAAACAATGGTAAAAAAATTGACATTTTTTTGAATTTTCAATTAAACCAATTTAAACTTTAGAATTTAATAAACGATTTTTTTTCTCTCTCTCTCAATATAAGACCAAAACATACGTAAATTAAGCATTTTCTACTAAAGAATAAATTTACCCAATAAACTGTAGTATTTTGCGAAGTTCTTGAGCCCATGTAAAATGGAATTACAGTAACACGAACATTTTCGGTTGTTTCTTTATGAACATCTGATAACTCCAACCAGCAATTAGTTCGTTCTTGCCAAGTTTTCAAAGTTTCACTAGCCGCAAACGGGGGATCTGCGGCCAATATAAAACACTTTACTACAGTAATATTTCAACTCTAATAATTTATAGGCCTAGAAGGAAAAAGAAAATCTTAAATAAAAAATTTCTGAAGGGATATTCTTTCTATTTCAACTATGAGCATTAAATTTACATCATTACTAGTTATGTTATGTTACCTAAGTAAAATAAATGATAATAATTAATTTAACAAATTACCTTTGCCTTCATAATATTCTAAAAATCTTTCAAAGAGATCATGTCGTATGGGTTTTTTATCCCCAGCAGTATATGGCATAATATCTTCATGCGCCACATAATCAAGACCTGGAACAGCATATAATGTTCTGCCATTATTTTGGCTGCCTAAAAACGTTACTGCTTCTGTCTGTGCTCGAACATAAGGACAATCACGAACATCAATAAGAACTTGATAAAAGGTGTGAGAGCGACCCCGAACCTCTTTTCCCACTTGATTATAATTAACGGGGTCTTCAAAATATTCTGCACTACTGTAAATAAGTAAAAGAAAAAAATGGTAGTGCCAATATTTCATTCTACTAAAAACATATTACACAAAAAATTATAATGCAATCACGTTCAAATGTTTTCGTAAAGTAAAACTTTAAAAATGATATGCAGCAGCATAGGCAGTTTGCTTTAATTTAGCAAATAAGAGGCTTTAAGATCGATCCGAGTTCATGTTTCGAGATTAACTCTTTCCTTCATTCAATTATTCGAAACAAAATGGGTTAAAAGTTTTAGCTCGGAAGAAGAAAAAAAAAAGGCTGATTCTAAGTAATCTAGCCACGTGGGACAAAAAAACTTCCAATTTGGTTAGCTTCTAACTAAAGGATGATGAAATAAATATCAGCAAAGTCCAATTTTATAGTTAAAAGTTCATTTTTTAAATTTGGATAAACTGAGGGCAAGAATTTACTTAAATATTTTGTTAACAATCCGTTCAAACCTTTCAAAATCTAATTCTAGTTAATAATAACAATGCTCTGCTAATAATATGATACTTTTATATTTATAGTTTTCTTATCAGTTTTTCACACCGATTTCAGATATGTAATTAGTTTTCTACTTAATGTATAGTTTTAGTTTTCTCTAACCCAGTCATATTAATTTATTATATATATATATATATTATATATATATATATATAATTATATATATATATATATATATATATAATATATATATAATATACTATATAGTTAATCTATATAATATATATATATAATATATATATATATGATATATACGTATATATATATATATATATATTTTGTAAAACTAATAAATAAAAAATTTATATTATATATATATATATATATATATATATATATATATATATATATATATATATATATATATATATATATATATATATATATATATATATATACTATATATAACAAGATATGTATATATATAATTAGGGAATGGACGGAACCTCGATTTTTTAAAGTTCCATTTCAGGACGGACAACTTGGTTCCGGCCGAACTTCCCGGTAACTTTATACTTTTCAAATGTCTTTTCCTTAAAAAAATTCAGTAATTTGATTTTTCATTTACTTAGTTATTGATTATGCATATTGGAATCTTTAAAGATACCACAAGCTAATGAGAACAAATATCATGATAAAATCTACCTTCGCTCTATAAACTTTCCGAAATACTTTAAATATGAAACAACATTCACACTCGAACGGTAGCTTTAATACTCTAGGTGGGAAATTTTTTTGAGATTTTATTTTGATTTTTTTTTTTTTTTAATTTTTTTAGAAAAGATTGCTTTTATAATTTATTACTTTTATAAAATTAGTAATAATCCAATTATACCTAATCATTAATACGTTTAAGTATATAATTATTATTTAGTTTAATTAAGTATTTAAATTATAATAAATCACTGTATAATATCTGAGCAGGGCCCTCTTAACCATCATTCCGCCCTAGGCAAAAAAAATCACCTAACTAGTAAAAAATTATATATATATATATATATATATATATATATATATATATACTATATATATATATAATATATATATATATATATATCTTATATATATTATATATATATATTATATAATATATATATAATATATATATATATGTGAGAAGAATTGAATAAAATGAGAATGAACTTATTAAGAGTTTGTGTGGTGTGAAGAAGGGGTAAATGAGAAGATAAATGAAAGTATGTTGATATGGTTTGGTCATTATGGAAAAGGATGAATGATAGTCCGTTGGTTAAGCGGATGTATAGTGGCCGGTGTGCTTGGGAACGGACCGGCTGGGAGACCGAAGAAAAAAGGGATTGAGTCAGTAAAGGGATTTGGTAGAGAAATGGTGAGTTTTGGTAGAGGCGAGAAGATAGGTGTATAACAGGAAGTATATATATATATATGAGGGGGTATGGTTGTGGCCCACCTGGGCCAAGGGATGAATCTTACATTGACGATCTACATGGTGAGGGTCCGCGCTGTCCCATGAAGCTTTAGAGTGGATTTTTCTGACTGCGACGAGTTCTACTAAATTAATGGTACTGAGGGGGCGGTAAGGCCGGGCTTTCTTTTATACTTTTGTCTGTTTCTTCTACTGCTTTTCTTTTCCGATGCTCGCCACGCACCTTATACTCCCATTCCTGGGAAAATAGAAGGTAGATAAGGAAAAAATATATCTATATAATATAATATATATATATATATATATATATATAATATATTTAATTATTATATATATATATTTATATTATATATATATATATATATATATATATATATATATAATTACATGGGTGATTCAAACCTCTTCGACAAACTCGGAGGGCTGATAGAGCAAACGATAAAGAACATTTATTGTTAAATAAGCTATGTTGTATGACGCTTCGCTTCAAAGTTACGGATGATGTAAGGTTAAACCACGTGATGTTGTTTGACGCGTCGTTACTCCGTAACCCGAGATTTTGGGTATTCTAATGTTAAGTATGTGTGCGTGCGTACATATGTGTACTCCGAGGGTTGATAGAGGTACAATAAGGATATTTTGTTAACAACGTATGTGTTTGACGCGAGGTTTGTAAAGCAAACAATGATAGCTTGTTATGACATCATTTTATTGGGGAAAATTACAGTAGGTGTTCAAAGTGTCTGCCCTGTACCTGATTACATTCGTTGCATCGCCGTGCCATTGCCTGTTGGAGGACCTACCGAACAATGCCTCAACTGTGTCTGATTTGACAAACGCATGAATATCCCTGAAATCAGTTTCCTCTTTGTGTTGACTGGTTAATGTACATAACACTCTTCCATGCCCCCAAAAGAAAAGCAATCTAGTTCGTGAGGCCGGGCAATCTTTGCAAGGCACGCAACAGGTCCCCTTTCCCTATCCTTGTCCAGTGTAGACTATGTTCAGATGCGCCCGTACTTGGTGACTGATGTCCGCTGAGCGCCATCATGTTGGACCACTGTCTCTGCGGGTTCCACAGATATCGAGGGTTTATATAGCAGAGGCAGAATACGCAAATTGGAATTAGCTGGTATCATTGGAGAGCCACAGGAAGCATGGATGACACGGAGTATTTTGTCGATGTAGGCCCGTAAGGGGCATGTCGTCCATGAATCGCGGAAGCGTGTTCGTAGTAGTTGCCAGGTACGCAGGTCCCATCCAAACGGTGGAAATGATGACAAGGTCCCCAGCAGATAATCCCGCAAGAATTCCACCCCGATGTTTACGGTAAATTCGCCTGGTGAACTCTAATGAACATTGCGTGCGAATTGCCCGTCCCATATGTGGATGCTTCTGCTGTTGAAGTAGCCATTACGTGTGAAGCACGCCTCATCGGTAAACAAGACATGTGCAGGAAAGGTAGAATTATCGATGCTCCGTTGCAGAAACCACCGGGCAAATCGCACACGGGTGCCGAAAGTCGTTTGGCCCAAAGATCCTTGTATTTTCTGTAGGTGGTATGCATGAAAGTTTTGCTCTTGCAAGACCCGAACCAAAGACGACTGATTTGAACCCATGGCATGGCAATGGCGCGTGTGCTAGTCAATGGGTCGTTGGCGACTCTTCTCAAGCACCGCCTCTTCAAACGCAGGAGTTCCTCGTATTACGCGGTCTCCACCAATGCACCGGGGACGAAGGGTCCCCTTTTCTCGAAGGCGCTGATGAAGGCGAGCAAACATGTGTGGTGGGGGTGATTTCTGTGTGGAAACCGTTCCGGTACAGAGGTGCGCTCCTCGTTTATTTCCGTCGCCGCACCGTAACAACTTAATCCTGTCGGTTAACTCGAGGAAAAGTGTAAGTGGATCCATTTCGTAATCGATGCCAACACTGCACTGAATCAACGATGGAATTGGGCAAGGTAAAGGTATTGCCACGTGTTTGCCGAAGAACGTTAAGCGTACACACAAATGTTACGTCAGCGCACATACATTACATTGAGTAACCTCAATCGCGTTAACCCTACATGAGACGACGTCCACACAACATAAGTAGTGTTACCTTCAATCGTCCGTAACTTTGAAACGAAGCGTCATACAAAAAAGGTTTTTAACAAGTAAATGTTCTTATCGTTTTGCTCTATTAGCCCTCCGAGTTTGTCGCAGAGGTTTCTAATCACCCTGTATATTTACTAGGGATGAACCGGAACCAGGTTCCGGCGGAACCTCGATTTTTTTGGAAGTTTCCGGTTCCGGCCGAACTAACCGAACTTTCTACTTTTCAAATGTCTTTCTTAATAAACATTCAGTAATTGATTTGTCATTTACACAGTTAATGATTATGCATAAAAAAATTTGAAAATTGATATAAGGTGTCCCTCGTAGAACGCGGGGTTAGGTTCCTGACCCCCAGCGTTATAGGCGATATCGCGTATAACTTTAAATCCCCTGAAAAATCATTAATTTTAAAATTTTTACCTTTGTATAAGGTTAATAAAATAGTAGCGTATTTTATTTATCCTTAATAATAATTGAATAAATTTGCAGATACAATGTTATTTAAAGAACAGTATATATAAACATATTTAATTGACTAGTTAATTAGTAGGATATTTAATTGAACAAAAAAAGTACTCTTCATATCTTAAAATGAGCAAAAAGTTTTTTAGTTTTTTTTAAATGAAAAAATATACAATGTACAAAGCTTTAAAAAAATTGGAGATAAAATTGTTTTTATATATTTAATTGAATAGCCTGAGGACTGTAATATAAAATCTTAAAGTTTAGCCAATTGAGCACAAAAATAGTTTCTTTCAAAATTGTAAAGAAGTTGGAGGTGTAGAGATGAAGGCAGTCCAGAAACTCTGTTGGTTGTATTGGCTGCTTTTTTTGGAAAATACATCTTTATGGTAATTGGACGTTTTTCCTTTTTAGACTCCCAAAATATTTTTTTTTTTTCATTTATTATCCAATACATATTTGTAATTTTTATTTTTAAATAGTAAATTTTTCATTTTTATCTTTATATCAAACATGATTTACAGAATTTTTAATTTTATTTTTGTATTTTGTAATTTTAATTTTCTATTTTTATTATCTTTTGCCAACCGGGTATAGCAATATCGCGTTCTATAAGACCGCGTTCTACGAGGGACGATTGAGGTGAACAAATTCATGATAAAAAGGACCTTCGCCTCTATACTTTCGAAAACTTTAAATATGAAACAATATTTTCCCACTCGAACGGGTAGCTTTGATACTCTAGACCGGGGTTTGGGGATATTTTTAATTTTTTTTAGAAATTTTTTGTATTATTTTATTTTTTAGACCAATTTCTTTTTTTAAATTATTTTTATAAATTAGTTAATAATCCTAATTATTGCCTAATTAATAATAAGCTTGTAAATATAATTAATTTTAGTTTAATTAAGTTACTTAAATTATATATATAATAATATATATATATAATATATATATATATATAATATATATATATATATAATATATATATATATATATATATATATTATATATATTATATATATATAATATATTATATATTATAATATATATATAAGTATATATATATATATATATTATATATATATATATATATATATACTGTTAATATCTGAGTACTCTATTTTATTTAATTTTCTTTATTAAAAATGACCTTGAAACAACATTGATGAATTAACTTATTATGTAGACGAAATATACTTATCATTAATTAAGTAATAGATATATTTAATTATTAATTTAGATAAAAGTGGTTGAAATGGGAATGTAAATATTCATGAATGTTTTTAATATATATCAGTTGATTTTAAAATATTGATCTTTTTTGTGCCAATCCTGCCCTTTAGAATCTAGACCTGGGGATAATAAAATTTGTACAGGGTATTATTATTATTATATTATTAATTATTATTATTATTATTATTATTATTATTATTATTATTATATTATTATTATTACCAAATTTTACCATTATTCTGTATGTTTGAAATTCTTTATTATTATTTTATTATTATTATTATTATTATTTTATTATTATATTCTTATTATTATTATTATTAATAAAGAAATTAACTTTAAATATTAAACTGTACAAAACAAAATATTAACTAACTGTTTAAGCAAAAAATTTTAAAATTTTTAAAACAAGATTCCCTAATTTTTTTTACTTAAAATGATTTATTTGAATTTTGAAATGTTGTGGTGTGGAAATAAGTTGCTCTCCCTTGTTTGGAGTTAAAACGTCTCTCTTATCCTCCAAACACCGTATCCGCTTCTGAAAAAAAGCTTTTAAACTTTGAAGACCCCGTAGAGCTTTATATAAGTTGCGTTTCCAGAAGCCCGACTGCACGCCCGGCCGGGCACACAGGCGCACATACATCGTTTCAGAGCCCGTTTGCGCACTTCTACATCCACGTAAACGCTCACCAGACAGGCGCCCGTTGTTAAATCCTCGCTTTCGGGAATTAATAAACGGGCTGGCTGCGGAAGGATACTTTGTTTACAACCAAATCTTTTTACAAAACATGGGTCGGAAATGGCTTGCAAAAAGTTTTTTAATATTCCAGGTTACTTTTATATTAAGGATACTAAATATCGTAATCATTTCATAAAATAGATACAAATAATATAAGAGTCATGGGTGTAGGGAGGATTTCATTTAGGGGTGGGCAAAAGGTTGAGTGAATATATATATATATAATATATATATATATATATATATTAATATATATTATTATATATATATATATATAAAATATTTATATATTATATATATATTGATATATATATTATATATATATATATATATATAATATATATAATATATTTTATATTATTTTATTTTTTTGCCTTCACTTTTTCCCGCTTGAGCGGGGTAGGTACGTACAGCCTCTCTCATTCACACTTCCCTCATCTCGCCCTCACCCACCTCCCCCACCCCACTCTATCTCGCCAACACCCTAACCTCTTCCTCCCTCATCCCTCCCTCCTCCAGCATCTCCTTTATCCCTTCCATCCACCTCCTTCTTGGTATCCCCCTTCCTCTCCTTCCTATCCCTCCGCCTCCCAAACTCTCCTAACCACCTTCTGTTCCTCCATTCTCTCCAGATCCCATCTTAACAATCCCTTCTCCGCTCTTCCCACAGACCATTCCTCCAATCACATCTCTCCCTCACCACCCAATTCCTAATCTCTCCCTTCTTCTAACCCCACAAACCGCTCTCAACACCTTCATCTCAAATACTTCCACTTTCTGGACCTGGCATTCAACCCCACGTTTCACACCCATACAACACCGCTGGTACATAAATTTTTTCAAACATACTTATCTTAACTCTCAATGATAAATCCCCCCTTTCCATAATTCTCTCAGACCATCTCAAAGCTCTCATTCCTTCTCCCTACTCTATGATCTATCTCCTCCTTCTCTCCCCCTTCCCAAAATCCATCCCTAAATAACTAAAAATCTTTACTTCTTCAAATACTACACCCCCTACCCAAACCCTTTTTTAACCCTCCCCCTCCTCTCTTCCTCCATCCTCAAACACTAACACTTACTCTTACCTGGATTTATTTTAAGCCCCTTTTGTCCACACATTCTTTCAAAACTTCCTCACCAAATACCTCAGCCTTCCGCGTTCTTCGCCACTCAGGGCAGTTCGTCCCGCAAACAGTATCATGTCCTTCCTCTATTATTTCCATTCATCAAATTCACCCCTCCCTCCTCACCATACTCTGTAAAACATTCTCCATAAACAAATTTGAAATAGCCACGGGCGACTTAACCCCTGCCTCAATCCTCTCACCACACCAAACATCTCACTCTCCCTCCTACTACTCTCACACACATTCTAACTATTCCTATAAAAGGCCCCTAATACCTTTGCCTAATCTACCCCCCACTCCATTTTCCCCTCCAACACCCTCACAATCACCCCTCTTCACTCTATCATATGCTTCTCTCAAATCTAAAAACACCCATACACTTTCCTTTCCTCTCTATACTTTTCTCCACCAGCATCTTTTAGTGTAAACACTTGGTCCACACACTCTCTTCCCTCCCTAAATCCTCCCCTTGTTCTTCCCCCCATTCTCTCCTCTGTTAAACCTCTCACTCTCCCAATCAGTATTTTCCATACACTTTCCCTACCACACTAAAAAACATATACCTCTATAATTCCCACACTCCATCCTTATCCCCTTTCCCTTATACAGGGGAACAAAACATCCATCCTGTGGTACTCACCACTCTCCACCATAAATTATATAACCTGTACAGCCATTCCTCTCCACCATCAGTCTATCCTCCCTTCTGCAAGACAGTTTTCCATTTCACACGTGGTTTGGTTTGTGTGTTGTGGATTCATCGCCAAACCTGCGGACTTCCCTTTTTTCCTTTATTCACGGCCTAATAATTTCTTCCATTTGTATTTCATCCTCCGCCCCTCCCTCCGCAATTCATCCAATTACCTTGCCTCGTTGCAAAGTCTTCCTCCCTCCCCCACCGCTTTCATCTCAATAATACACTAAAATAAACTCCCCGCCACCTCTTCCACCCTATCCTCTCCTCTATCACTCCCCATCTCCTCCTTAATCCTCTCCCCCAACCCTCCTTCTTCTTCCTTTTTTTATTTACTTCTTTCCAGAAACATCTTACTCCCGATTCAAAAATTTTCCGTCACTTTTCTACACCATTCATCTTTTGCTCTTCTCTTCGTCCTCTCCACCGCCCTCTTTTCTTCCACTCTAACCCTTCTATATTCCTCCCAGCTTTCCTCTCTCCTACTTCCCAACCATATATATATATATATATATATATATATATATATATATATATATATATATATTATATATATATATATATATATATATATTATATATTATATATATATAATATATAATTAATTAATAAAAATATAATATATAATAATATATTATATATATATATTATATATAATACTTGTAATTAATAATTAATCTAATACTTCATTATCTATCGATTGATGTATCTTTTTCAGTTTTTTCAACTAACAAACCCCCTTATAAACGTCGTCTGGCAAAAATATAAGGTTCATTTTTTTTATTTCGCCAAGATTTAGGGGGGGGGCAAGTGCCCCTGCCCCCCTGTATACGCCCATGATAAGAGTATTATTTACAATTGCCAGCTGATCCGACGGGCTCGCTCGGCCGTTTCCAGGTACTCAAATTTCCTGTTCTCTGATTGGTTAATATAATTTTTTTTCAATTCGAAGCGTTTCCAGATCGTTTTGCACACGGGCTGCACTCGGGCTTCTGGAAACGCAGCCATAGAAAATCCTTTTTTAATTATAAATTTATTGAACCGGATATCCAAAAATAAGTCGTGCAGAACTAAGCGCTCACAGTATGGATATGAAAAGAGACAGATACTTCTAGAGAGACTCCACTTGTTAATCAGACAAGTTTTAAGTAGAAAATAGCTGCGTTTCCAGAAGCCTGAGTGCAGCCCGTGTGCAAAATCGACTCGGAAACGCTTCAAATTGAAAAAAAATTACATTAACCAATTAGAGAACAGGAAATTTGAGTACCTGGAACGGCCGAGCGCGCCCGTCGGATCAGCTGACAATTGTAAACAATACTCTTATACTTATATGTATCTATTTTATGAAATGATACGATATATTAGTATCCTTAATATAAAAGTTAACTAAAGTATTAAAAAATTTTGGCAGCCATTTCCGACAAATGTTTTGTAAAAAGATTTGTTTGTAAACAAAGTATTCTTCTGTGCAGCCCGCCCGTTTATTAATTCTCGAAATCGAGGATTTAACAACGGGCGCCTGACTGTGACGTTTACGTGACGTAGAAGTGCGCAAACGGGCTCTGGAAACGATGCATGTGCGCCCGCCCGGGCTACAGTCGGGCTTCTGGAAACGAAGCTTATGTAAGGTGTAGCTGAAGTCGAAAAGTTCCGGTTCCGGCCGGAACTTTTTCAAGGTTCCGGAAAGTTCCGGTTCCGGCCGGAACCAAAAATTCTGGTTCCGGTACATCCCTAATATTTACAGTTATTTTTTTTTCGTTTTTTGCTGTCGTTGTCTGCCACGTTCTAGCCACCTAGGGCCGCCCTCATATTCTGCCGCCCAAGGCATTTGCTTAGTTTGCCTAGTGGTTAAGAGGGCCCTGTATCTGAGTACTCTAATTTTATTTATTTCTTTATTAAAAATGACTTGAAACTACATTGATGAATATACTTATTATATAGATGAAATATACTTATCATTAATTAAGTGATAACTAATTTGCCTAAAAAAGAAAAAAAAATAATAATAAAAAAAAAAACTCATGATTTTTTTATTAAAAAAATTACGTAAAAAAATCAGTTGATTTAAATCATTTGACTTTTTGTGCCAGCCCTAGACCTGGGGATAAATAAAATTTGTACAGGGTATTATTATTATTATTTCTTATTTCTAATTTCTTATTTCTTATTTCGTATTTCTTATTATTATTATTATTATTATTATTATTATTATTATTATTATTATTATTATTAAAAGAAATTAACTTTAAAGTAGAAACTACTACAAAACAAAATATTAACTAAACTGTTTAAGCAAAAATTTTAAAAAATTTTAAAACAAGATTCCATAATTTTCTTACTTAAAAATGTATATATTTATTTGAATATTGAAATGTTATGGTTGTTCTCCATGTTGTGCAGTTAAACGTGATCTCTACGTGAGCTTTAATCCTCAACACGTTACCCTGTCCGCTTCTAAAAAAGATTTAAAAAAAAAGCATTCTCTGAAAAAAGCTTTTGAAACTATTGAAGACCGTAGAACTTTAATATAGTATCAATTCCCTATTTCTTAATAAAAAATTTATTGATACGCTTATCCATATTTTGGCTTACAGAACTAGAGCCGCTCACATATGGAATATGACACGATGCCAGATACTTCTAGAGAGACTCTACTTGTTGTTAACAAGACAAGTTTTACGTAGAATATGTAAGAGTAGCGGAAGTCGAAAGTTCCGGCCGAAATTTTTTCAAGGTTCCGGAAAGTTCCGGTTCGGGCCGGAACCAAAAAACTCTGTACTCTGGTACATCACTAACTGTAAAATCTTTATAGCTTTTCTTTTTGGATATATGTATTTATATAATATATATATATTATATAATTATAGATATATCTTACATAATATATATCTAGTATATAATTATAATATCTATATACATTTGTTTTCTTAAATTATAAAAATGTTTATATTTACCTAACAAATATACTTTATAATTTTACCTAACAAATCTTATGTAACATCACTCTGTAAAATCTTTATAGCTATTTCTTTTTGGATTATGTATGTAATTTGAATTCTATATAAAATATTTATAGCTTTTCTTTATGGATATGTATATATAATTTATATATATCTATAATATATATAGCTATATTAATATTGCAATAATTACAAAATATAAATACCAAGATTAATAGTTTTAATAAAATGAACAAAGAACAAGGTATATTTTTACTGAATGTGTCATGCAATCTTAAAGCACAAACAAGAATAGGCTAGCAAAGCAAGCAGCTGATATTTCATTGTATTAGTGTTTTCTTATTGTGGTTACTTTGAAAATATGCTCAGTGAAGAGAATGTTCTGTGTAAACAATCGCAGGATATTACGTTTTGTCAGGGTGGAAAGATGTAACAAAGTTGTTCTAGCAAACTTTACTAAAAAAGTTTTACTTCATGTACTTTTCTGTTCATCTCGGCAACCAAAACGAGCTTTGAGTTAAACTTGAAGAATGTCACACTTTTGATAAGGAGCTTAAACTTTGGAAAAATGGTTAGGAAAGCAAGCAATGCCTTTTGTTTCAATGTTCTGATGAGAGCCCTAAAATCACCTTGATGGTTATTACCTCATTATCATAAAAGTTGAAGAGTACAACTCAATAAACTTAAAATTTAAAAACCTGAAAATACTCGGCAGTTTTAGTCACATAAAAAGAGCTCAATAATTTTGGTGAGGGATTTGAACCTACATAAGGATGAAATAGAAGTTCTTGCTCCAGGTTAAAATAAAAAAAAATTGACCCACAAACTTTTTTTCTGGTATCGTTATAGAGAAGAAAATTGTTACTCCCTCGTTTTTCTTTTTGTCGAAGATGGAACAATAGCCTTTTGGTGTTGCAATCAAGACCTGAAGAACTATTTTGAGATTAAGCGAAGGGAGGTTTTTCAGCGACTCTTCAAAAAGGTGTTTATAGAGTGTTTTGTTCAAACGAATTTGGCATCTCCATGTTAAAGTAGTTTCTGGTTGATGTGAGGAGATTTCAAAATCATAGGTATGCAGACAGAAAAACTAACAGGACTATTGTAAGGGACATCATGTCTAAACACAAGCAGTGGGCGGATAAAAACCTGGCAAATCCTTTTCATTTATTAAAAAACTTTTAGAATGAGTTCTTAATTGAATCCACAAAGGTATTATTACTTCCACATTTACACATCAAACTAGGTCTGATGAAACTGTACGAGATGCTATTTCTTCAGTATCTTTCAAAGAAATTCACAAACTCATTATTAAAATAATAAAAATTAGTTTTAAATAACTATGAACAAAACTGAGAAACAGTCTGGTCGAGTTTTAAATCAGTTGTCAATTGATATGAAGTCATAGTTCAGACATGAGAGCATGTTACAATACTCAAAAAAATTTGGATGAAACATGAGTGTAAAGGTACACTATTAACACACTTTCATCTACATTTCCCCCACAAAAAACAAAAAAACAAAAAAACTTTGCAGTCTGAGAGATGCATGGTAAAAGGTTTCATAGAATATAAAAAATATGAAGCATAAGAACCAAGGTGGAAATATGTTCGTGATGTCGGATTACTGTTGAACCCTGAAGGGACAGAATGGTAGTCTCCAAACGCTTAAGAAAATCGGAGGAAAGGAAGATTGGAAAGGACTAAAAAACTTGGAAGGAAAAAAAAAAAAAAAAACTTTCACAAAATAACTTCAATGTGTATAATGTATATACATTTTTTATTCCCCTTTTACTAATATACTTATTACTTGCATCAAATTATATAGCATTTCAGGTAAAGAAAAAAATTCCTCATATAAAGCTAAAGAAAGTAAATTACTCAAAATTTGGTCAGCCATTTTTGCAAAAAATTTGCATGAAATAGAAAAACCAAAATATTCTTTAAATCATTAAAATAATAATAATAATAATATAATAATAATTAATAGATAATACATATATATATAATCCATTAAATAGATAATAAGAATACCATGAATCATACATAGCATGCATACATACCAGCCTTCGCATAACCCTCAGGATTGGTGGGTGAGAATAGGAGTTGCAGTGGATGGCTCTGCTCATGTCCATCACAGTTTATGTATTGATGTAAAGAGTGTATTGTACGGGTGAGTATTAAGCATTAGGTGCGAGGAGAGTTATAAGTTTCCCCTTTATGCGCGGGGTCCCTCTTTTATGATACATTCTTTACAGTTCGCGATCTTTCATTAGTCAGTAAAAATGGAACGGCCTCGTAAGGGTTGTCATCGAGAATTGAGTAAGCTCCACCGGTCTCTGCAATATCATCTGTCACGAGATCGATATTCTTCGCCTCATTGATATTAAGTTTCCACACCTGCGCCCAGAACAACAATCCATACCCCTCACTAAAAACCTTCCTGGCCATTTGGCGACTCCAATTATGCACACTTTCTTATCGCACTCTGCGCAACCTCGCTTTATTACCTTTCCTTCTTGAAGGTATTACCTTTAACTGGACTAATCACAACTTTTTCGTACGAGCCCCGGTCACCGTCCCTGCGATTCGACCCGCTTAGGTCAACCCGCCAGATAATAATTATCTGCTCACTATACATCTCGTTTTTAACAAGCCGACTTACATCCATCCATCCCATATGAACCGAAACCAAAATCTACAATGATACTCTTATTTAAATACTTTACTTCCACAACCACAACAACTCCCTAGTGCGTTGATTCCTCCATTCTATCAAATTTATCTCACACCTAACACACCCCTAATGATAATAATAAGTAATAATAATAATATAGATATAAAATAATAATAATACATAATAATAAATGAGAGAGACTGGAGTTGTTGTGGAAGTGTATAGGATAGCGTCTATAAGGATGTTGTGTAGATTGGATGTGTGTGTATTCTAATATCTTTTACATCTCTAACAAACTTTGATTTTGATAAAATGAGGTGAGTAAAAGATTATATATTGCATTTATGTTTTATATTTTTTTGATTTTGCAATGATCATAAGACATTCCTCATCATACATAGTGATGGATTTATGGCTAGGTGTTAGTGATATTATTTTTTGGTGTGTGTTGGTAGGCTTCTGAATGGAATCAAAAGTATTGTATGTATCGATAGTGAGCGTTGTTGTATTAGAATAAAATGGGTCAATGGTGATTGGTTTAAGGATTAATAGCTGAGTGAGACAGGTGTTGGTTATGTCTCCTGGTTATTCAATTTGTTATGAGGAGTTTATGAAGATTTCGGAGGGGGGATGGCAGGTAAATGGTTGTTAGATATGTTATTTGGATGAATGGAGATTGAGTGGAGGGTGCCCCTACCTATTATATGCGGCTGTATGATTTGGTTTGTGTGGCAAATCTGAGAGATGTTTGAAGGATGGTAGAGGGGTTTAGCATGGAGTGTAAAGGAGGGGTTTGAAAGTAACGTAGATAAGAGTAATAAGGTTATGGTTGAGTGAGTGAGGACAGTCCTGCGGTGTGAAGTTTATGTTAGATGGTGAGCAGCTGGAACAAGTGTCTGAGTTTAAATATTTAGGGTATAATTTGGATGGGAAGGGAACGGATGATGCAGAGTGTAGGTTGGAAAGTTGTGAATGGCAGGAAGGTTGCTGGTGAAATTAAATCGTGGTGAATGTAAAGGGACTAAGTCTTGAGTGTGCTAGGGTCTTACATGAGGGTATGTTTTTACCTGTGTATTGTATAGTAGTGAGACTAGGTCTGGAGATAGAAGTATAGATCTAAAGTTCAGATGTGTTCAGATGGACACAATCTTAGGGGCATGCTAGGTGTGAGAAGAATTGATAAAATGAGGAATCGAACATATTAGAGAGGTGTGTGGTGTGAAGAAAGGGGTTAAATGAGAGAATATAATGAAAGTAGTTGAGAAATGCTCATTGGAAGGATGGATGAATAGTCGGTTGGTTAAAGCGGATGTATAGTGGCGAGTGTATTGGGAACCGACCGGCTGGGAGACCGAAGGAGAAAGTGGATTGATGTCAGTGAGCGAAATGTTCTGAAGGAGAGAAAATGTGAGATTTGATAGAGCGAAGGAATAAAGGTGCATAAAATAGGATGATGGCGGGGTTTTGTAATGGAGGGCATGTTGTGGCCAACCTGGGCCAAGGGATAACCCTTACCAATTGACGATTAATACAACATAGTGAGGGTTCCGTCAGCGGTCCCCATGCAGCTCTAGGGTAGATTTCTGTCTGTGACGAGTTCTCACTAATTAATGGTATCAGAGGGGGCGGTAAGGCTGGGTTCTTCGACTTTTGTCATTTTCTTCTACTGTTTTCTTTTTTCTGATGCATGACACGCACCTAACCCCCAGTCTTGGGGCAAGAGGAAATAAAGAAAGAAAGAGAAGAATAATAATATATATATATATAATATATATATATTATATATATATATATTATACTAATTATATATAATATATTATATATATATATATATATATATATATATAATAATATATATATACGGTATATAAATATATATATATATTATATATATAATATATATAATATATATATATATATATATATATATATATATATATATATATATATATTATTATATAATATAATATATTATATATATATATATATATTATATTATATATATATAGTATATACTAGTACTATATAATATATATATATATTATATATATATTATATAGAAACTCTATTGAAGAAGTACTACTTATACAACAGCCTTTTTACTATAAAAGATTCCACTACTGAAAAGACTATTTTTTCTGATAAAAAATAAAATAATATGCATTTCTTAAATATTTACTTTACATGTATAATTGAAAACCAAGAATAATAACGCATAGCAAATAAGATTTTTTTAATACAACTACAACAGAAACAAATTTATTTATAAAGCTTTGAATTAATAAATTGAAAAAAAAATCATAAATAATAATTTTAAGTATAAAAAAGATAGTCTGTAATCTTAAATAATACTGAAAAGAATAATAAAGTTTTTCAACTTACAAAGGATATTTAAGCAGAAGAAAATAAATTATAAGAACACACATTAACTATTCATATTTGCACGTCCCTTCTTATTAAGAAATAATCCCTATCAAATACCTTGATCCAAGGGAATAGAATTACACCACGAATATCCAAACACCGATGAAGAACAAAGTTGACTGCTTCATATTGCCCCATTTAATTTTGGGATATGCAAATTTTCCTACAGTAGCAAGTAATAATTTTTGTTTTAGTACGTGAAATAAATAAATATATAATATATATATTATAATATTATATATAAGTATATATATATTATATATATATATATATATATATATATATATATAATATATATATAATATATATATAATATAGTTTGATGATATAAGACAGAATAGGTATTTTGGGGATGAGTTTATTAGGAAGGGAGAAAGTATGGTAGAGTGAGAAAGTTGAAGAATGGTAAATCTGGGCAGTATAGATGAAATTACTGGTGAAAATGAATCAAGAATGGAGGCGAAAGACCGTGATTGATTGGATTTGGAAAGTTGTTGTAATAAAGCGTTTATGGAGGGTATAGTTCCAAAGGAATTGGAGGAGAGCAGTAATAGTACCCCAATATAAGGGTAAGGGAGATAAAGGGGAACTGTAGATAATTATAGGGGAATAAGTTTATTGGTGTTGTAGGGACGATATATGCTGGTATTTGGTCGAAAGATGCGTCGAGTGACTGAAGGACTGATGGTGAAGAACAAGGTGCGTTTAGGAGTGGTAGAGGATGTGTGGATCAAATCTTTACACTGAAACAAATAATTGAGAAAATGAGGAGAAGAAGAATAAATTGTATTTTAGATTTTATGGATTTGCAAACAGGCGTAAAATAGAGTTAATAGGGAAGCTCTATGCGCAGGTGTTTAGTGGATATATGGTGTTGGTGTAGGCTTCTGAATGGAATCAAAAGTATGTATGAGGATAGTGGAGGCGTGTGTAAGAATAAATGGTGTCAAAGTGATTGGTTTAGTATAGAGGAGTGAGACAAGGTTGTGTTGTCTCCTTGGTTATTCAATTTATATATGGATGGGGTTATGAAAGAATCAGAGGTGGGGGTGGCAGGAAATGGTGTTAGAATGAATGGAGAATGGAAGATGAAGTTGAGGGTATCCTAACGTAATATATGCGGATGATTTGGTCTTGTGCGAACCTGAAGAGAGTTTGAGAAGATTGGTAGAGAGATTTGGCAGGGTGTGTAAAAGGAGGGGTTGGAAAGTAAACGTAGATAAGAGTAAGGTTATGGTTGTGATGAGGTAGTCCTCAGTGTGAAGTTTAAATGTAGGATGGTGAGCAGCTGGAACTGTCTGAGTTTAAATATTTAGGGTATGTGTTGGATGAGAAGGGAACGGATGATGCAGAGTGTAGTAGAAAAGTTGTGAATAGCAGGAAGGTGGCTGGTGCAATTAAATCGTTGGTGAATGTAAAAGGACTAAGTCTGGAGTGTGCTAGGGTCTTGTATGAGGGTATGTTGTTACCTGTGTTATTGTATAGTAGTGAGACTATGGTCTGGAATAAGAAGTATAGATCTAAAGTTCAATGTGTTCAGATGGACAATCTTTAGGGGCGTGCTAGGTGCGAGAAGAAATTGATAAATGAGGAATGAACGTATTAGAGCAGTTGTGTGGTGTGAAGAAAGGGGTAACAAGAGAAAATATTGAGAGAATAAATGAAAGATGGTTTGGTCATGTTGGAAAGGATGAATGATAGTCGGTTTGGTTAAGCGGATGTATAGTGGCGAGTGTGTTTGGGAACGGACCCACTGGGAGACCGGAAAAAGTGGATTGGAGTCCAGTAAGGAATGTTTGCAGGAGAGAAATGTGAGTTTGGCAGAGGCGAGAAGAAAGGGGGTATGGTTGTGGCCCATCTGGGCCAGGGAATGAACCCTACACTTGAAGATTTACCATAGTGAGGATCCGTCACGGTCCCGTGAAGCTCTATTGTGGATTTTCCGATTGCTATGAGTTCTTACTAATTATGATACAGAGGGGGCGTAAGGCTGGGCTTTCTTTTCAACTCTTTTGTCATATTCACCTACTGATTTTCTTTTCCAATGCATGTAATGCACCTTACTCCCAATCATGGGAAAAAAAAGGTAGATGAAGAAGAAGTAGAATTATATATATATATATATATATATATATATTATATATATAAAATATATATATATATATATATATATAATATATAATATATAATATATATATATATATATATATATATATATATATAATATATATATATATAATATTATATTATATTATATATATATATATATATATATATATATATTATTATAATTATATATATATATATATATATATATATATATATATATATATATATATATATATATATATATATATATATATAATATATATATATATATTATTATTATTATTATTTATTGCCCCTGGGCTCCTCTTATTTAGGGAGTCCCAAGTCTTATTCAATATTCAACTTATTTATGGCTGATCTACCACAACCACAAACAGATCACACAATCATAAGAACCTACGCAGATGACATCACCATATCCACTACACACGGAACACACCAGAACCTTAACAAGCCATAGACCTGACAACAATACACCAAACATATCTTCAATTATATTAATTACCACCGACTGCCAATTTGGTGCCACACACCCACTAGTCTACCTAAACAACATTGCTATACCCTTTAACAAAACTCCCAAAATCATCTGAGTAACACTTGATAGGCATCTCACCTTCGCAAAACACAGACAACAATTTCATTAGCAAACAAAAAACTGAACATATTAAGAACCATCGCTGGCACAGATTTCACAAACAATAAACCAACATCCACCACTATATTCAAACAATACATTCGCCTGACTCTAAACTATGCTTCTTCAACCTGGCATCCACTTCTGACTAAAAATAACAAAGAAACTCCAAATATTATATATTATATTGTGGTAAGTAAATAAGAAAGTTAAGTCAGGAAGTGAAATCGGTCATTGAGGCATTGTGGTAAGTATGTAGGTCAGTTCAGTAAGTAAGGAAAGTAAAGTCATGAAGTGAAAAAATTGGTAAAAGAACAACTGTTATAGTTCAATTACCTTCTATTCTTTCTATTGTTCTCGCGGCGCAGTCGTTTATTACAAATCTTCCCTATTCTTTAACTATTAACATAAAATGTGATACAATACTATAAAATAATAAAAACGTTTTTTATCAAAATTGTAAACAATTTTATTGGAATATGTAACCTAGAATAACCTAAATACATTTTCATTTTCTATAAAATGATGCTCAGTAATTAGAACATTAGAAATATAGAGACAGTAAGAAGCCACATGGGCCTATAGAGACTGTCCCAGTCAACCCACTAACCAAACATGCTCATGCAAATCCACAAAGCACCCTAGGGCTTGTCAAATTACTGTAACTAAAAATCCACCAATTTGGCTTAGTCAAAAAAAATGATAGCTATATGATACCCAAAACATATAGTAAAGCTTAAGTTCTACATGTTTTTTTCTACCCAAATTTATTTTTTAACACGTTTAATACTTGTATTAAATATTTTTATTAATTAAATTAGTAAGTCACAAACATAAGAGAAATAAAAATTAAATTACCATTTTTACCCCCAAAAATTTTTTTCATACTAGCATTTTTCAAAAAATTACTAAAAATATTTATTTTCACATTTTTAATATTTTCTTTATTCTATAACATTTAAGAAGGTTTAAATTTGAGAAAAAACATTTAAATATGGGTGTAACTTGAAATATTGATTTTTCATGACAAAAAAAAAAAAAAAAAGCCAAATTTTTATCAGTTTTACCCCATTTGATGGTACTTGAGCAGTTGATATTTAATTCCTCTTTGACATTAGTCTAAATATTCTGTGTACTTAAAGCTTAATTTTTGTAGAAAAGTTAAGTGTTTAATTTAAAATTACTTTGTTTTATGAAAACAAAATAAATATTTTAGCATAAAAAGCTCTAAGAATAATACAAAGGATTTATATTATAATAATAATAATAATAATAATAATAATAATAATAATAATAAAATTATTATTACTATTATTACTGTATTAAATGACTTACCCATTACTATAAAATTTTGTTGATAAAGCTTGCCCCACAATGCTTGCTTGCAAAACAGATCTTGTATTCAGTATTGGTTTTATATCTGAACCAAGCTTTAAATGAGAGCGACTCACTATTTGAAAACTAATACTTGTCAAATAAATATTTCTTAACATTCTGAATTTAGCTTCAAGACTGTCAATAAATGCAAAAGATAAAATAAATAAAATTTGGTATATAAAGGTTACTTTAATGAAATAACTTACTAAATAGAAACACTTGAAAACTAGGGATCCAAGTTTTTTTTTTTTTTTTTTTTTTAACAAATTCTCTGTGGGGTGGTAGGAGCTTCATAAAATTGTTAAATTACTTGTCCTTTGAATCTGCAATTATAAATGGTAAAACATACTGCATTCCACAGAGAAGATGCCATAGGAAGATAATTCATGTACTAGCAATTCTAGGTAGGCCAGAGGCACCCAAACCACACTTTTACAGACCTATGTAAAAATTCATTCAACCAGAAGAGCACCAAAGTGCTATAAGTGTTCCTCTTTATCAAGACTATTATTCAGCAGTTTGTATATCCATCAAAAGAGTAGATTGTGCAAAGTGTCCATGAAAATCTTTAAGGTTTTTGGGTGCAAAGACCATATGGCATTCTCACATTCCCATAAAATGTAAAAAATAGTGATGACTGCAGTTTTCAGAATGTAATCTGAGTTAAAGAATTTTGGTGATAATCCCTCATTAAGACTATTCTGGAAAAAGACCCTAAATGAGTTGTGAAACCTGAAAATGAGAGGAAGTACTTAGCATAGTAACTAATACTATGTTGTTAGACTTGGTATTTATAAATAATGAGTCTTTGATTAGTAATGTTAAAAGTTGAGAAAAACTTAGGTAATAGTGATCATAATCTTGTAAGGTTTAATTTAAATGAAATAGGTAACAAAGTAGATAGAAAACAATGGAAGAGTTTTTGACTTTAAAAATGCAAACTTTGATAAATTCAGAAATATGCTTGGAACCATTGACTATGATAAGGAATTTAAGAACCAAAACTTTCAGATATGGGAAATATTCAAGTTAATCTTGGATAGAATTCAGTCAGAATGCTTTTCAGTCCGAGCAATCAGAGTAAAGAACAAAACCCAATTTGTGGGGTAAGAAAATGAGATAAAATTAGGGATAATTACAAGTGGTTTTAGAGGTTCAAGGATAGTAACAGCACAATAGATTTGGAAACTTATAGGAGAATAAGGAATAAGCCAAATCAGGTAATAAGAAAATCTGAGACAATCAGAAATAATAAAAAGGATCTGAAGAAGTTCTTTAGTTTTTATAAATTTAATAATAGAAAGATTGGGCCTATTAAGATAAATTATAAAGTTGTCAGCTCTGATGAAGAACTATTCAATATATTTAACACCAATTTTAAATCAGTGTTCACAGATGAAACATTTGAAAACAGTTACGTGAGAAAACAGAGTAGAGATAATTTTGCATTTCTTAATATATATAAATGTTAATGAGATTAAAGATTTACTTGAGCATATTGATTATAATAAGCCTGCAGGTCCTAAAGGAAGGAGGTAAAAGTATTGCAATTGGTTTTAATAGGTCTCTTAACTATTGTGAGATACCAAAGGATTGGAAAATTGCATATGGTGTACCAGTTTATAAGAAAGGTTTCAGGGATGATCTTGGAAATTACGGGTCAGTTAGTTTAACCAATAAATGTAAAAATTCTAGAAATAATATTGAAAAGTCAAATAGAAAAGCATTTAGATAACAATGAAATTTTGTGAGACCCTCAACATAGTTTTAGGAAAGGTAAATCATGTCAGATGAATCTTTTGAAATTTATGGAGCATATTACTAAGTGCATTGACAAAAGGGAGCCAGTTGATATTGTATATCCGGATTTGCAAAGGCACCACATAAAAAAACTGATGCACAAGATATCTATGTGATTCAGGAGGGGTTGTACATAACTAGACACAGGAATGATTGAAGAATAAGGGATAGTGTATGGCATAAAATGACAATAAACCATCATGGGAGCTGGTGGAGAGGGTTCCGGTGGGTTCTGTGCTGGGGCCTCTTCTATTCCTATTCTATAATTAACTACAGAAAAGGGAATAAAATGTGTAGTTTCTAAGTTTGCTGATGACACTAAGCTGACCTATCCTGTTAAAAGTATTGAGAGATGTATGAGGGTTCAACATGATTTGAATAAACTTCTAGATTGGGCTGAAATGTATCAAATCCTTAATATGAATTTTTAACTATGAAATGTATGGAGAATGGCTTGAGTCAGTGGATAAAGAAAATGATTTGGGTGTCATTATCAATGGTAATTTGAAAGTGTTTGAGTAGTGCTAAGAAGCTAGGAATTGAGCTAACAATGTATGTTAGGAATAATAAACTGTAATGTAAATTATAATAGTAAGGTGGTGATCAGTAAGCTCTATATAAAGGCTATGTTAGAACTTTGATTGGAGTACTGTGCACAGGTTTGGGCTCCTTTATTTAAGGAAATACATTAACATGCTTGAGGCAGTGCAGTGAAGTGCAGAAAACAAGAATGATTTTTGAATTTGAAAATAAGAGTTACAAGGATAGTATAAAAGAACTGGGGATATTTTCTGTAGATTTCATAGAGTTGATATGATTCGGATTTTCAAAATATTTTCATCAATTGACAATGTTGATGTGAGAATTCATCAATGAATCATAACAGATTCACCATGGATCAAAACAAAAAGATAAAGAAGGCAGCATGCCATCTTGATACAAAAGAGAGCATTTTTACAGCAACTGAGTTGATAATTTTATAATTGTTTACCACAAAATATTGCTGATAACAATACCCTTAACTTTAAGAAAAATTGGTTCGTATATATATTATTATATATATATTATAATATATATATATAGTATATAATATATATATCTGGTATATATACTATATATATATTATAATATGATTATATATTATATATATATATATATATATATATATTAGTATATATATATTATATAATATTTATATATATAATTACTGTATATAAATATATATATAAAATATATATATATATATATATATATATATATATATATAATATATAATATATATATATATATATATATATATATATATATATATCTGTATACTATATTATATATAATATATATTAAATATATATTATATATATATATATATATATATATTTATAATATATATAATTATATATATATTATATATATATATATATATACTATATACTGTATATATTATATATATATATATTATAATTATATAATATATATATAATATATATATATAATATTATATATATATATATATATTTATATATAATACCGGTATACCTATATCTGGCTAAACTTAAGTTTCTGTCTGACCTTCGACAAACCTTTTTAGAATTTTATGGAATACATGATGACTGCATTGACCGACGGAGATCTCAGTGTGATATTGTATCAATTTAGACTTTAGTAAAGGCTTTTGATAAGGTTCCCCCATAAGGCTGATGGAGAAGTTATTGCAATGTGGTATAGGTGGAGTGGTCCATGGTGGGATTAAAGAGTGGTTGCGAAAAAGAAAACAGGTGTGTACAACTAATGGGAATAAATCATCATGGGAAATTGTGAAGAGTGGTGTCCACAGGGTTCAGTGCTGGGGCCCTATGTCCTCAATATATTAAATGATTTAGACCAGGGACTTAAATGAAGGTTTCCTAAGTTTGCAGATGATACTTAAGTGGCCACCTCAGGAATAGTGACGGATGCATAAAGATTCAAAATGATCTGATAAACTTCTTGGTGGGCAGATAGTTGGCAAATGAATTTTAATAGTAAAAGAAGTGTAAGGTCTTTCATCCTAGGTTACTCAAGATATAAAGTTTTTAAACTACGCATATGAATGGGAGTGGCTTGAGTCTGTGACCAAGAAAAAGATTTAGGTGTGATTTATAAGCAGTAATTTTGAAAGTAGCTAACCAATGTTTGGAAGCTAGAAATAAGCTTAATAAGATGCTGGCATAATAAATCGCAATGTTGTTTACGCAGAGCAAGGAAGTAATAAGTAACTGTATAATAGCTATGTTAGCCAGTAATAGAGTATTGTGCAACAAGTTTGGGGCCCCTTATTTAAAGAAAGACTTAGAATGATAGAGAGAGTGCAACGTAGAGCAACCAAGGAATGATTTCTGGGTTTGAGGGTAATAGCGTATGAAGACAGAGGCTGAATAGGAGTGTTTAGGACTGTTTTCCTGTAGAGGCGATTTCTCAGGGGGTGACATGATACAATGTCTACAAAATATTTACTCTATTGATAATACTTAGAGATCAATAAATTTTTCATCGTAGAACATGGAAGGTGACCAGGGGGCATAATATGAAAATTAAGAAGGAAAGCATGTCATCTTGATATAAGAAAGCCATGAAATCAGTAATAGGGTTGTTAATATTTGGAATAGTTTCCCGTAGGAGGTTTGTTGAGTGTGACTCGATTGCAACACTTAAGAAAGGGTTGGATTCGTTTATGGATGGGTTGGGTATCATATAATTATATTGACGAAGCCAAATTGGCGGGTTTTTAGTTATAGCAGTTATTGTTAGATGGCATGTGTGACCATAACGTAGTTATTAATGCATTGGATGGTTTGGGGTATCATTATTATTATATCAATGAAGTTTGTGACTAAGCCCATAATTGGTGGATTTGTAGTTACAACAAATTGACAAGCCCTAGGTGCTTTGTGGATTTGCATGAAGATGGTTGGGTAGTGGGTTGACTGGGGCAAGTCTGCGATTAGGCCCATTGTGGCTTTTTAACTGTCTCATATTCTAATGTCCTAAATGATATATCAATAAAAAAACCCGAATTTAATCTATCGATATCGACATCTAATATATATAGTATATAGTATATATATATATAGTATAATTATATATATAGTATATATATATGATATATTATATATATTATATACTAGTATATATATAAATATATATGTCAATAGCACGCTAAAAACTACCCACTTTTTTTCAATCATGTAATTACTCCCAACTAAACAATCTTGGAAAGTTCCAAAACATTGGTTAATCGCGGCTAGGTCTAAGGTATAACAGCTATGAAGGAAATTTGATTTCAGTGATTTCTTTAAATTTTAGAAAATAAAAATAAATTTTTTTTAAAAATAACCCAAAAGCACAAATATAACCCACATGGGCACAAAAAATAACCCACCCTTGAAACCCCTCATATAAAGTAAAAATGATCATTAAAATGTTATTAATAATTTTTTTTGGTATTTTAGGCCATCTTTTAATAAAAAAAAATTAAAATTTAAAAATTAATATTAAATGAAAAATTTAAGGGACACAAAAAATAACCCACATGGACACAAAAAATAACCCACCCTTGAAACCCCCTAATAAATCATTGTTTAAGTTTAATAAATAATGTTTTTAGGTATTTTATGCTGTATTTTAATTAAAAAATTAAAATTAAATACCAACCCAATTTTATTATATATTTGTTATGGTCAACGGAACACAGGTAAAAGTATTCAAGTGTGTTCCTATGTTCTTTTGATATTTTTTTCAGAGGCCTCTATACCAAATTGGTGAAAAAAAACCTTAAATATGATAATACTCTATATTATCCACGTGAATACTGATTTTGAGTTTTTTTTTTAAGGTGGGTTACTTTTTGTGCATATGGGTTATTTTTTATGTCAAAAAATTTTTTTTTTGCATTTTGCCTACAATATTTATTAAAAAAATTAAAAAAAACTCTCAAATATGCTAATACTCTATATTATCCATGTGAATAATGATTTTGAAACTAGTTGAAAGTGGGTTATTTTTTGTGCCCATGTGGGTTAGATTTGAGGGTCCAATTTGGTCAGTATGTGTGTGTTCGGGGTTGCACAAAACTTCACCAAAATAGGATATTTAACCTTATGAAAGAGTGGTCTAACATTATTTAATTAGAGGTTAACATATTTTGCATTGTTTTCCAGGTTATTAAGGCTTAAAAAGAACCAAAATCGGGCAAAAATCTGTGGAAAATTTTCAATTTTTTTCAAAATTTTGAAAAATTTCCGAAAAATAGAAAAATCCGAAAATAATTATGATAATGCATATCTGTACATATATTCAATGTATTTACATGGTGATATACTTATTTTGTTTCAATACATTATAAAAAAAATTTTATGGGGTGGGTTAGTTTTTGTATACCATTTTTAAGTGGTTAGTTTTACGTGCTTTTGAACTAATATATAATAATATAAATAATATATATATAATATATATATTATATATATATATATATATATATATATATATATATATATATATATATATATATATATATATAGTATATAGTATATATATATATTAGACGGTGTATCCGGAATTCGGCCGGAATTTGAAAAAAAAATTCCGGTTCCAGCCCGGACCGGAATTACTATATTTAAGCTTCTGAAAACATTTGCTGAAAAGATTTATATAAAAACCCATAGCTCATCTTTAAGTAAAAGAAAAACTTTTCACCAGTATTGGGCGATATTTTTAAACACTTTTTCCTCAAATATATTTCCTGTTTCTGAAAATGAAAATATTCTTTCTCTGCAGATATATGGGGATGACTGACAAAGGGAGAGTAATTTTGTGGCTAGTACCTGTTATGTTTGCGAATTTTGCTTGGTCACCTTTCCAGCCCATTAAGTAATTCTTCTTTTCCCCAGATTGGAAATTGTTTCTCTGGTAAACAAAAATTCAATTTTCATTAAGAATTTCAACCTTTTTTAGAGCCACTGATTTTTTTTTTCCTTTTACACTAACTGAACTCGCGTGTCACTTTCACTTTCTTCAAACTTTAAAAGAAAGTAACTTTGCAGTAATTACTTTCTTAATGCTCCTGATGATTTTGAAGGTACTTGACAAAATCAACAGTTTATGTAGATATGCTAGTTCTGAAAATGGAAGGCTGACTCATACGCTGACCTTCTTCTTTACTGCTACTATTATTATCACTTTCTACTCGATTATTCCACTATTTCCTTTAAGCATCCATTTCTACCCTCAGTTCCTCTTATTTCATAGAAAAGTTAAAGCTCAGTTTGTATTGGGTCTACTACAGTACTTAAAACAATTATCGTGTTTTGATATATGTCTATTGATCCATTTCCTTCCTTTTTATTCATGAAATCTTAAACTCTAATGCCTTCTTCAGCTCTTCTTTAAGTCTGAATTCTGCTGTCATCCTCTACCTCAGAATTCTGAGAGATGTATATGCTGGAGAGCTCAAAAATGGAGAATAATTGATGATATATTGATTTTGCCTTATAGTTTCCGTAACGCATGAGAAATGGTTTGCAAAACTCTTAGAATTTTTCAAATATTTGCCATTTATTAGCAGTCAAGCTTAAATGATTGATTGTTCTATAGTATAAACTTGCAAAGGTCTTTTCCAAATATTCAATTCTTTCTAGATCAAATAGGTGCTATTCCACAACTTTGTATTAACATCTTGAATTGGCATGTGAGGCTTACAAGATGTGGGATCCCGAAGTGCCTCTTTGTTTTTGAACCGCCTTCTGTACAAGGCTTAAAAACTGGAATGATTAAAATGTGTACAAATATTTCCTACATTCTTTATTAAATCACACTGTCTTTGAGAAAATAAGGCATCTTTAGTACAAATATTGAATTTTATAATAAACAAATAAAAACTTGGTGTCATCCTTCTGAAATCAGTTCCAAGTTTTTGTTATTGCTAGACATCTCGAAGAGATCAAATGGATTTTGTTAGGAGGAATTTCCCAATTATTCATCATAATTTCGAAAACTCAAAGTTTTTAATTCCTAGAAGTGAGAACCTGGGAAATTACTTACAATGGAAGTTACACAGTCCATTTTTTTTAATTAAACTACCTGGGTAAGAAATAGTGCATTCTAAAGCACACTAGTTTTCTTAATGATTGAATTAGTTTAGCTCTCTAATCTAGGTATAGTGAAATGTAGAACTGATTAGTCCTTAGATACACTTCTTAGTCTAATGTAGATTAAATTTTCTCTTTATAAACTTGCTAACCTCTTCTCTAAAAAAATTTTCTACTAGAATGAAAATTTTCCAACTCTACTAAGTTCTATTTATCCCTTCTTTTCTGTGACCTGTGAAAAGTTAGTTACTCCAATTCATTAATTTCTGATGAATTGCCTGTGTTTGGGTCATTGATATGCCATCTTTTTGGGGAGATAACTCTCCTCAAAAACTCACTTAACTCACAGCTTGGATTATTGCTCTGTTGTGGTTTCCCAACCTGGTTCTTGAAAATACAATGACTCTCCCTTTTACATTAAAATTTTTGGCCTTCCAGATATTCTCTTCGATGATGATTTTCCATATGTTCATGAAGTGGCGCTTGTACTAAATATAGATTTTGTTGAAATTTATATAAAATACTTTTTTTTTTTTAACATTTCTTTATAGTTAAAGGAAAGTTCATAGACTCTGGGTTCCGGCCGGAAATTTTTTTTGTGATTCCGCATAAATTCCGGTTTACGGCCGAACTGAAAATTTAAGTTCGGTGCACCTAACCTATATGTATATATATATATATCACCACTCACAATATATATATATAACTATATATATATATATATATAATATATATAATTTATATATATTTATATTTATATATATATATATATATCTATTTTAATATATATATATATATAATATAATATATATATATAATATATATATTATAATATATATACTATATATATAATCCACACTCACTTATAAAGCTATTTGGGAATAAAAATATTATTGGAACTTTAAAAAAAAATATCATATATAAACGAAACAACAGAATTTTTTTAGACCTCTCGAGCTGTGAGGTGTGTTCGTTTTTTTTGTGAGCAAAATGAATTTAAAAGATTTTTACGAAGTTTGTGAAAAGTGTAAGAATAGGAGGAAAGTTTTATTTTTATTGTAGTACTAAAACTAAATATGGGCTCAGGTCAACAATAATAATAATTGCGTTCAAAAGTTAACAATAATATAGGTGAGGTTTTAAAACATTTTTTTAATTTTGTAGGTCGAATTAAAGGAAACAACATCTATCCGGGTTATTTGGGCTTATCTTATGTGGAAGCTATAGCAAAGCGACTATCTCATACGTCGGAAAGTTGATTTAATTTATAAACTTAAATATTATTAATTTTTTTACTTAAAGACAGACTTATCTATAGTTACGTTAGGTTACCGGCAAGACAACCATCTCAGGTTTAGGTCTAGTTTTCGGCATGACAATCCTCTAGGTTTAGTGTCCTAATGTTTAACACACAGACAAGGATGATGCCGTCCAGAAATAGGTCGTCACTGTACAGCTCTCTAAGTCTATGATATTAAGTTTTGGTTAGATACACAAACAGATTTCATATATATATATATATATATAATATATAATTATATATATATATATATATATATATATATAATATCACATATATAATATATATTAATTATATATATATATATATATAACCATCTAGTTAGGTCTAGGTTTTTGGCACGACAATCCATCTAAGTTAGGACTAGGTTTTTCGGCAACGGACAATTCCATCTAGGTAGGTATTCATAGGTATGAGCACCGACGATTTGTCTAGATAGGCGTACTGTACAGGCTTTTAAGTCTACGTGCTTATGATAAAAGTTTTGGTTAGGTACACAGATTTATATATATATATATTATAATATATATAATATAAATATATTTATTATAAATATATATATATATATATATATATATTATATATATTATATATAATATATATATATATCCTCGCCTACAGATATCAATATAGATAAGATATCGTATCGATAATTGGAAATCGAAGGTCATACATGATTCACTATAACCACACATATATATATATATATAATATATATATATATATATATATATATATACATCTTACTATAATATATATTATTATATACGTAATATATATATATATATATATATATATATATATATATATAATACTTATATATACACTATATATATATTATATATATATATATATATATATATATTATAATCAAGGATAGTTGAAAAATGTTCTGAAATAATCTAGTTATATGGTATCGCAATTGACATGGCCAATTTGATTTTTCTTTTAGTTTAAAGTTCGCATGTGGTGTAGTATATTGTAGGGTTGGGCAGAACGGTTGCATGAGGAAGATTCAAATCTGGGATGAGCCATTTCAAGTAAGTGGTAACATCTTTTGAACAGGGACAGTCTTGATAGGCTCTTTATGGCTTCTAACTGTCTCTATTTTATGTTTCCTGTTCTTAATGCCATGGAAAAATTTTCTCTTATGGTAAGTGATGTAGTGAAATCAAGTACCAAAATGTGGGGTAATGGGGATGGTACAGAAAATGAGACCACTATGTAAACACAGCACTCCAACTGTATAATTTAGCTTTCTAGACCTATTAAAATATAGCTTCATGTCTTAGATATTAAGTTTTTATAAAACCGTTAATCTACCGTATTTTTGTCAAACATTTTATTAAATACTAAGAAGAGTAGCACTAACAAAATTAAATATAGCCTATATCTGTTGGAGGTCATTATGTAAAATAAATTTGTACCTCCTGAAGCTACCTAGATTGTTAAAACATATCACGCAAGTCATGAAAGATTTCTATTTCAAAAATTTTAATATGGGGCAAATAGGACCACATTGATACATTTTGATGGGGTAAATGGGACCAGGTTGGAATATTCTCAAAATGCTTCTAGTGCTTTACATACAAACTGATACATTACAAAACTCTAAATAATGAAATATTTTTGCACTGCTATAACAATATATAACAAGCTTCTACAAACATTAATTTTTGGTATTTTTTGATTTGAGGTTGTTGAGTGCGACTTGATCACAACATTTAAGAAAGGATTGGATAGGTATATGGATGGTTTGAGTATGACACAGTATGTTTTGACTAAGCCAAATTGGCGATTTTTTGTTACAGTAGTCATTAAGGTATGTGGATGGTTTGGGAATGATATATATAGTAGCTATATTTTGAACCACTCCCACTTATCACATGCTAGATAGACGAGTTAATCCTATCCGTTCCCGGCATAAGTTTTCCGTGCATTTACCACACGTATATCAGACAGTATCTTTAGATTTCATTATTCTCTTATCTTCTCTGATTTAATTAGATTATGTTTTACTCTGATGTTCGTTAAGTAACAATAGTAAAAATCTTTTCTGCTTTAACTTTAAAGCCTTTAATTGATCTATTTGCTAACATGAATCTTCCCTAAACAATTTCGGAATGTCACAATGACGAATGCTGCAACCATTCCCAATCTATTTATACTTTATAGCCTCTATTCCAGGGGTGTTCAATTTATCATCAGATTCTAGTCAACATCTCTAAATCTCGTGCTAAAATGCTTAAAATTTGCTAAAGAAAAAATTTGTCAGACATCACTCGACAATTTGCCTGTATTTCTTTAAATGATTGTTGAATGATTCTTAAGAATGTGAATCAATATTCAATAGCTATTAAAATGAGAAAGCAGTGGAAGATTTTTTTTTTTTTTTTTTAACATTTCGTTTAGGCGATCATCTTCTCACTTTAGACACACTCATCTTAGACTAACTTTTTCAAAAACGAATAGGGAGTCTAAAAGGTAGAATAACGACTTACGTCAATGAATTGGAGCCAGCTAGGCGGCCAATTATACAAATGTTGGCTTGATATACTGCGTTTCCCGAACCCGAACTGCAGCCTCGGGCGGACACTGGCGCACAATAATGCATCGTTTCCGAGCCCCTTCTTGCGCACGTTGCGTCACGTAAAACGTCACAGTCACACGCGACCCGTGGTTTAAATGCCTCGATTTCGCGAATTATAACGGGCGGGCTGCGGAAGGATACTTGTTTACAACAAATTTCTTTACAAAACATCTGTCGGAAGGCTTGCCAAAAGATTTTAATATTTTAGTTTAACTTTTATATTAAGGATACTAATATAGCGTATCATTTCATAAAATAGATGCGATATAAGTATAGAGTAAATTGTTTACAATTGTCAGCTAATCCGACGGGCGCGCTCGGCCTCGTTTCCAAGGTACTCACATTTCTGTTCTCTGATTGATTAACGATTTTTTTCAATCGAAGCGTTCCGAGTCGATTTTGCACACGGCTGATTCGGGCTGCACTCGGGCTTCGGGAATCGCCAGCCATAAACTCTTAAAGAGCGTTTTGATCTTGGCCAGAATTTTCAAATCGATGATGTCTAATCTCTACAGTCACTTCTCGATTCGTACAATGAAACAAATCAAATGAACACTTCTTGAAAGGATTCGAGACAAAATTTAGGTTGTTTTGTTGTTACATTTATCAGTATTAACAGCCAACAACAACCCACCACCCAACCTAAGGCCCCCCCCCCAAAGGGTAAGGAAAAAAAAAAAAAAAAAAAAAATTGGGGGGCAAAACAGAAAAAAATACAACTTCAAAAAATTTGAAAAAAAAAAAATCCCCAAACCCCGAAAATTTTCTTTTTTTTACTTGATTTTTTTATTATAAAACACAGAAATCATGATTCTTCTTGCATCTTATTGATTTTAATTGATTTTTTGATATATATATATATATACCTATATATTATATATATATAAATATATATATAATATATATATATATATATATACATACTACTACTATAATATATATATATAGTATATAATATATACAAACAAATATAAATAATAAATTATATATAATATATTATAGAAAACTATTAAATACTTCCACATATATTATTTCTTCTATTTTGCTTATTTTAGTATTTTATTTAGGATATTATGATTTTTATTTTAGGAATATAGAAACTATTAGTATACAGTATATTAGTTTAGTGGATTTATATTTACTAGTAACCCTTCATATAATTGACCCAGCAATTCTACATCAAAAAATAAAACTGCGGAATCACTTCTAATTCCAATAGGCGGTACTCTTTAGTTCGTGTTTGTGTAATAACAGTTAATAATCGAAGCAGTATAACAGTATATGAGGTAATTTTCTCATTTCTTTTCAAAATATTTTCACTATCAACCTATCTCTACTCTCTATTCTCTTTACATTCTCACCAATCAAATTTACCTAACTAAGATTTTAAGTGATAGGTTATAAAACCAAAAGGCAGAGTTATCTAGGACTATCTAGATCTTATTCAAGGAGCAAAAAAATCTTTGAGAACAAACAAATTCCAGGTAAGACTAATATCCTTCAATTTGTTGTATATATTCACTTTTTAAAACCTATACTCTTTCAAAGATTTTTTTGTAATTAATTTAATCTCTGCTTAAGATAAATTTTCGTCAATTGTGTATCCCAAATAGTTCCTTTAACGAAACGGATTTGTTGCAAGTTCTCACAATAGTAGTAGCCTACTAGGTCAGAAAACTAACTCTATAGGCAGGTCCTAAAGCCTACAAGGAACGTGCAGTTTTCGATATTTTGTGTATTATTAGCTCAAAATCAATGAAAAATTAAAAGCAATAATTTTAAATATTCAGCTTCAAATTAGATGGTAGAAGCCACACTGGGCCTATGAGAACTGACTATGGTGTTTTTTGTCCTACAGATTATTAGTTAGTCCTCAGTGATACCATCTACATTCAATATTAGGTCAATGAGAGTTACGGTAAGAATGCATCATTGCCTAACCATTACATTAAAGTGATTTCCTAAAAAATTCAAGCTCAAACTTAGGCCTAGGTCATTTCTTCCCCCTCAAAATTTTTTTTTTTTTTGTGTGTGTGGTCTTCTAAACCTTTCAAAATTCAAATCAATAATTTGTCCTGGTGGTAAGCCATATCTCTTTATTTCTCAAAAAATTTCAATTTCAAAGTTAGGAATTCTAGGCCTATAGCAATATCAACTTCCCAATTTTTTGTAAATCACGAATAGGTTAATAGATCTTCTCAAAATCTTGCCTATACATATCGGACATCGCGATTCAGAATAGATTATTCATTATTTTATCTTTCTTCAAGGTTTCATTTGTACTTGGGTCATTCTAGCCAAATTTCAGCGAAAATGTCTGACCCAGAAATACAAGCCCTTCTTGATAAAGTTAATAAAAAATCTAAGCCTATAGTTCAAGCCATTTCATCCCTCAAGGCACAAGTAAATATTTATCTTGATCAAATAGAGAGTAGGCCTATAGAAATAATAAAGATAAAGATGCAGTTTATGTAAAGGATCTTGTAGAGGAGGAAGTAGAGTCCTTGTTAAACGATATTAAACAAAAGGATACAAATATAATAAAAATATACCCTCATAGGTTCGACGATTGACTCACTCATTCCTGAGTTTCATAATAAGGAGTTGTGTAGTCAGATTAGTAACAATGCTCGATCTAAATTCAAATTAAAGTGAATTAAATGCTAAAGGCGGATCAACCATGCCACCATACCAGCCAAAAATACTTCTCTCATTTCAGTGAATCTGTTCTTAGAGCTATAGATTGTGTTTCTTTGAGGGTAATGAAACTGATAAGTTTGCTTATAAAACTTTTATTTCGAAATTTAAAGAGTTCCTTAGATTTACAGAAAATTTAAGTGAATCCATTAACCTTCATTCTGCTTAAAAAATAAATTGAGAGGATATGCATACTCTCTGATTCAGATCTTTCTATTAGTGATAATAATTATAATAAAGGCTCTTGAAGCTTTAGGACCAAGAGTTTTTAAAGAACGAAAAATTCTCATTGATGGAAATCATTCCATCCTAATTATAACAGACTATTATGACCCACCTATAATGCGACTAGGGTGTACTTAAATGATATCAGAACATTAATATATGACTTGAGAGTTAATAACCTCAAATATCTTGAGGAGGCTACTGGATTAGTAGTATTTGGCCACATAGTTTTATCAAAATTACCTAATGTGGTAGTCAAAGGAAATTACTCCCAAGTTGAATACCAATTACCCTGATTTTTTGAATCAAATATTCGAAATTAAAAAAATGTATTAAAAAATATTGTTTAAACCATTAACAAAAATAAATAAATAAAGGTCAAAATTTCAATCAAGTCCCCTCCCATAATACTTAATAAAATTAAAAAATAGATAAAAATAACTTCGGCATAAAACTAATTTAAATGTTAAAATAATCGAAACTGAAAAGGACGAATGAGTTCATTAAATATCTAGTAATAGGCCTGTTCCATTTCTGCCTTGCAGACACTCATCTCAAATTCATACTAAGAAGTTTGGTGTAAATGAAGCTTCTATAGTTATTGATTCTTCCACTTCCAAAATCAAAGGTTATTTTCAAAATCATATAAGTTTTGTTCATCCCAAGGTCATGTGATGACCAATTGCAATGTTTATCAAACCTATGAGTTAAGAATTAAAAGGTGTAATGAAATAAATCTATGCCCCAAATGTTCAAGTACTAAACATACTGCAAATCAGTGTCCTGGACTTGAGGAGCAACTTTCTTTTAGTTGCCAAGTTTGCAATAAAAGAAGTCATATTAAAGCTCTTTGTAAGCAAAGGAAAAGTTCCACCCTCACAAATTGTATAGTCTAAGCTTTGCCTAAAGCCAACAAATTTATATTTGTTGCCAATCAATTAACTATTAGGATTGGTAGGGGTAAGATTTCGCTTCAGTTCGATGCCCTACGACTGTGGCTCACAGATGTCCTCACCTTTCTAAAAGAGTTCTCGGACCAAACTACAATATACGTAGAGATATCATCAAGCCACTCAATACGTAATAACTAAAAACTTATTAAAGGATATTCAGCCCCCCAATTTGAAAACAGACTGATTCTTGATGATATATGGAACAGTCTTGTTTCCCACCCTTCCTCTTTTGGTTGATGAGGATCTTAAATTAAGTTACGAGATTAAGTTCGTAGATCAGGCTTTAATTAATTTAAAAAAATAAATCTTACCAATTGGCTGATTCTAGCAATAAAGAGTCTAATAGCTCATTTTTCGATTTGGATCCCCTAATAGGCATTGATTTAATAGAGTATTTCCCTCAACTAGAATTGAGTAAATGTATGAGTGGATCTGCTTTTAAGTTAAGGGATGGTTCTATTATCTCCATTTGGAAATATTACTAATTTTATATACAATAATCAAATAAGAGTTTCAAATCCACCATCAGTTGTTCAAAATCATATTCAAAATCAAAATCACATTAATGTTCAAAATCAAAATCAATTGCAGGTTAACCATACTTTAGTTAATGCAGTCTTAAACCCTTCATTCTTAATTTAATCCTTTAAGCCACATACTAAGTAATCTAGCAGGTAGAAGCAAGGATTAGAAACACACTTCAAATAGGGTCCTAGGTATAGAAGGTATCGAATAATAACTCACACACTCTGAAGATGATTTGAACCACACGCTGCACATTAAAGGTGGTACTGAGTTTAAAGACGGGAAATATCATATGATCTCCATGGATTGAAGAATAAATACTTCCTGTTGTTGCAATCCAACACTTAACATTGTCTTGCAGTGCTTCAATAGATTTCATAAAAATTTGAAAACTATCGATTTAGTTTACTCCGTTAATGATGTCTTTCAGCAACAATTAATGCTGATAGTATTATTGAAGAGTTCAGTGTATCTCCCTTCTGAGTATAAAAATTATTATTGGGTTCCTCACAGACCTGTTTTCAAAACTGATGAACAAGTATCAACAAAGGCCAGGCCTGTGTTTAACTGTTCTCTTAAAACTAATTCTCTACCATCTCTAAATGAGGCAGACTATACTGGACCAGATCTTATGTCCTCCTTGTTGGGTCATTTATTCCGGTTCAGATCAAATCAGTTTGTCATGTTAGCGGACATTAAACAAGCTTTCCTTCAGATTAAGTTAAAATCTATTGAAGACCACAATCGCTTTTGCTTTTTTTTAGAGAAGTAAAGGTCAATTAAAAGGCTTATCGATACTCAACCATTGTTTTTGGTTTCACATCCTCACTTTTCATCCTCAATTATATCATCAAGCATCATGCTCAGTCTTATGAGGATGATAGGGATAATGCATGTACTCAGATTCTATTAAATAATTTTTTTTTGTTGATAATTTAATTATTAGTGGCAATGATTCACAACATTTAAAGGAACTTTATCATGAATGCAACAAAAGAATGGAAGATGGTGGTTTCCATCTTAGAAGTTGGGACTCTAATAATGATCAATTAAGAGCTGTTATGGAAGGAGAGGGTAGAATAGTTCAACATCAGGAATCAGAAGATAAAGTTCTTGGATATCTTTTTAATCCTCTTACAGATGTTAAAGACTAGCAAAATTTTTCAGTAAATGCTATGCAAATACCAAAGAGATTGTTTGTTATCTGCTGTGTCCCCCAAGTTTGATCCTTTAAATATCTTTTTACCCGTAACTTTAAGGGTCGGTTATTAATTAGGAAATTATGGCAATTAGGTATCGATTGGGATGAAAAAGGTCCTGCTGAATGTTTTAGCTTCCTGGACGT
>JABUQX010081824.1:5000-10000 GCA_015478945.1 Trachelipus rathkii
TATATTTATTAACATTACATACCTTAAAGCAGTAAACAGTAAATCAATAGAGGTGTTATTACCTATAACACCTAGGGGATTAGTATGCTTTTGGTTTTACTGCTTTTACTGCTTTAACTCATATCTTGCTTTACTGTTTTAACTCTCTGTTTTACTGCTTTAACTATCTGCTTTACTGCTTTTAACTCTCTGCTTTACTGCTTTAACTATCTGCTTTATTGCTTTAACTTTCTGCTTTATTGCTTTAACTCATATATTTATTAACATTATGTTTTCTTTTATTTTGTTTTAATACTTTTTTAATTTTTTTTTCTTTCTTTATTTTTAAACTTTTTGTCTTTAATTTTGTTACTATATGTTATTTTTTACTACTTTTTATTTTTTATTCTTTTTATTCTTTTTATTTTTATTTTTAATTATTTTACTTTTATTATTATTTTTTTTGTTTTAATACTTTTTATTTTTATTCTTTTATTCTTTGGATTTTATTTTTTATTATTTTTTGTATTATGATGGTAGTTTTTAGTATTTTACTGTAATAATTTTAATATATGTATACTTTTTATTTTTATTCTTCTTATTCTTTTTATTTTATTTTTATTATTTTACTTTTATTATTATTTTATTATATTTTTATTATTTTTATTATTATACTTAGTGTTATTTACTTCATCCCTATTGTTATTATTATTTAGAAAACACAACACAAGCACACACATACACACACACAGCACACCCACACACTTACACTTATAACACCATTCATATGACACTTATTACACACATTCACTGGTTGCCAACTTACATTTTACCCAAACACTTACATTTACACTTAAACACACCCACACAGATTTACTTACACAGATTTACTTACACAGATTTATTACACTCACACCGATTTACTTACGCTCACACAGAAAATTTACTTACACACACACACACACTTCATATCTCCCTCTACCCACCACATCTCACAACATCACTTACACACCACACACGCACATTCACATTACACATATACGTATAATTTAATTAAAACATTTTATGTTTAATTAAACACGTACATTTATATTACTCATTCACATATAACTAAAATTATTTCAAAGCTTCTTAAAACTTCTATAATAATTCAATCATTATCTTTGGAACAAAGAATTTTTATTAATTAACTACAAGTTTTAAAATAACTTTTTAGTAAAATTTTATGAAATTTGATTAAACATATATTTTACGTACTTAAAGCAACTAAATCAGAAATCAGTAAAGTAGCCCTAACACCCCTTACACCAAGCTATGGCACCGTTTTGTCTTTTGACTTACTGCTTTACATCATCTTTAGCTATGTAATAAGTATAAAATAACAAAATAAGTTCTTCTCTTCTGCTAACATAACATGTATTTTATTAAAATCATTCTAAGTTTTTATTTAAAAATAACAATTATTCACTTACATTTATATTATTCGCTCGATGTTAACTAAAAATATTTCAAAGTTTTTTAAATAATTTGGATTTTCTTTATTATTATCTATGTACATTGACAATCCAACACGAGAAAACACAACCCGCACTCGTTACAGATACGAAACTGACCTTTCTCTAAAATGGGTTGAAATAACTACTTTAAGCCTAAATTTAGGAATCCGTTTTGTACCCCGGGGCGATTTAGGCCTAATCCAGGTCAAAATATATTTCAAACTGACCCTTTTCTGTAAAATGTGGTGCGATAACTACGTTAGGCTAAATTTAGGCCTAAATTTAGGATAAACCTTTTTTGTATCCCAGGCTGATTTAAGCCCTAATACCAGGTCAAAAGGTAATTCCAGTATATACAAGAATTGAGAATCAATGTTATTATTTTATAAATATATTTCAAACTGAAACATGCTGGATCGGTAAGATCCTTTGATCAGGTAAGAAGGAAATGTTTACCTTTCTTGTGAGTGAACGGAGTAATCCTTATCTCTATATGACCTCGTATGTGATTGGTCGAGAATTATTTTATCGCTTTTTGGTTTTAAGGTATGAAAAAGCATGTTTTTTCATATCCTGAGCCCAAGTTTCGTTTATTTAAACTCTTAACATGTTAAATATTTATTTAAGAAAGTAAAAATAAGGTTAATAAAAACTTTACTATATAATTAGAAATTTAATAATCAATATCTTACAGTAATTTAATATATATATAATATAATATATATATATATATATATATATATATATATATATATATATATATATATATATATATATATATATATATATATATATATATATATATAAATATTATATATATATATATATATATATATATATATATATATATATATATATATATATATATATATATATATATATATATATAGGATACATTAAATAAAAACAAACATGCGAAATATATTTACAATGGTTTATATATAAGGTTAACATTAAATATAATACAGGAATATTATTATATATTACACTTCCACATGATGTTTTCGCCTATTTTATATTAAAATTCTTTAAATCTTTGCAAATATGCCAATCATTTATATCATTATCGATGATATAGTTTCGTGTCTCAGTAATACCTTCAGTTAACACATACGTAAAGGGTTCCCCGCTCAGATATGATAGTATATTTACATTCTGGGTCACCTGCATAAATACTTTCTTGCCATTGTTTTCTAAGTAGATAAATGAATTTCTGTACGTTTATAGAACTTAGGAAGCGATCGATGATGTGCGTAGGATCATCGATCAGGGTTTTCTTAAATGCGTAGTATTCTTGGTATAACATGTAATGAATTACGGTTACGTAATTAGATAACACATATGTCTTCTTCATCTGCATTAACATACGCTTACGTACCTCTAACATATATTTCATCTGCGCTAGGCCTGAAATGTAGAATCCAAATGATGTAGGTTCAAATACGGTTGTTTCATTATTTCTCACCCATAATCTAACTTCCAAACTGATTATGTTTTGATGTTTATAAAATGATAGAGTAAGTTGCTTATCGCTGGTTTCTTCGCACAGGCTAATAACTGTTTCGGTCCAGTTTAAAGCTGAGCTTGGTTTAAAGTATTCTGTAAGCCACTCTTCAGTGTGATTACATATACAAAGTAATTCATTCCTCACGAAAATACGCTTGGTATTATAACAGGGTGATTGGGTAGCACACTTGAAAAAATTCAAATCCATCGGGCTTTCTTTTATATAAGAATGAAACCCTACCCTAATACCCTCTTTGTGATGGCAAAAGGAAGCTATTTTAAAGGACGAGTTAAAGGTCAGAATAATATTTAACTGTGGGAAAAAATTCATTAGACAGTGATTAAGGTCCTTACGTAGTTTTATATGGATGTGTTCGTAGTATGGTAAAGGTAAATAAAGTTTAAGCTTAGGGGCAGTGAGAGTCAAGAGTTTTTGATCAAATTTGGAGGATAACAATTCTTTTATGTATTTATGAATAAGAGAAGGTGGGAAAAAATTGAGTTTGAAAAAGTCTAGTAGAAAGTTGAAATCTAAGTGCATTAGGCTGTAATTGGAAGTTAGATGAAAAGATCTGAAGATCAAAGTCCTGATACTATTACATTTAAAAACTAAAGGAATATGACTGAAAAAATTAATACCAAGGCCGGTGAATGTCTTTTTTCTATAAATGGAAGTTGAAAAATCTGTGGGGGACTTTTTTATAAAGATATCTAAAAAAGGAAGGGAGTTATTAATTTAAACTACTGTGGTGAAAGTTACCTTTTCCTATAATTAAATATTATTCTGACCTTTAACTCGTCCTTTAAAATAGCTTCCTTTTGCCATCACAAAGAGGGTATTCCCACTGTGCTTCGCTCATCTCTTATCTATAAATTCACATGTGACGGCTGTAATGCCGCCTATGTTGGCAGTTCTACTCGCCAGCTCAGTGTGAGAGTTGATGAACACAAGGGGGTGTCTTCCCGCACAAAACTACCATTCAATTCTCCAACCTTTTCTGCAATAAGAAACCACTCGCACGATAATGACCATCCCTTTAATTTTTCCAATTTTTCAATACTGTCCCAAGCAAAATCGACAACCAACCTACATATTTTAGAAACCTTACACATTGCCAACACGAAACCTTCTTTGAACAGTGACAGCGGACCATACAAGTTGCTGCTCTTTTAACCCGTCAGATGAGTTACCATAGTATTTTGTCCGATACCAACCTTTTAAAACGTTAAATTGTAAGTATTATTCGATATCTCCAAGTTCAATCTGTCCGTTGATAATTTATTGCAATTTAATATAGTTAGTCCTATTGTTAATTTTTGAATTGTTATATAGATTTCGATGTATATAATTAGAAATTTAAGCCAAAGTGTTACCTGATTATTGTTCTTTTCCAAGCTCGCTTCATTTGTATTCTTTATAATAACACCGTTAAATATTAATGTTTAATATATAGAACTATCTTGTTTTGTTTATATTAATAATTGTAAATGCCTGTTACACTTAAGTTTTTTAGTTTTGTAATTATTGTTCTATATATTTTAGCCTGATGATGGAAACTGTGTTTTCCGAAACGTTGATAGTATAATAAAGTGTTCTCCATGTCAAAGGCCCTGGTGCTACTTTTTATCCTCAAACTAAAATTCCCATCTACTAGAAGCTGGATTGATATTATAAAACAGACCTATGGCCAAGCCACCTTTAGGGCCATTAGACGTTTGGAGGACCTACACTTTAAAAAGGATAAATGCGAGCTGGATGTGAGCTTCTTAAAACTTTTTCTATTTTTTAAAAAGTAAAATAATTCTAAACTTTTCTTTGTTTATTTTTCCTTAAAAAAAATTGAATAAACTTGTTTTTTAAACTCGTAACAATACTGAATACTTCATTATATATATACTATATATATAATTATATATTAAAAAATATATATATATTATATATATATATATATATATATATATATATATATATATATATATATTATATATATATATAATAAATATATATATGTATATATA
>JABUQX010081824.1:17500-22423 GCA_015478945.1 Trachelipus rathkii
TCCAAGTAAAATTGCGTGCCAACGAACTCCCAAGTCAATTCCTCTCTCGTCTAAGGGAGACCATTGGTGAAGAAACCGCGCAAAACCTTTTCAAAAAACAAGAAACTTTAGTGAAAGAATTCTTTCTAAAGAGTCTACCTCCAACGGTGTACGAAAAACTCCACAAAATCACATCATGTGTAAGTATACACACACTCGCCTACATGGGCGACACCTTGTACAGAATCACAAATTAGAAAATAAAAAGAAAAACAAAGAACAGCAGTTGGCAATAACAAAATCCTCCTCACACTTCGAAAAAAAAGAGAGAGAGAGACCACTGCTACCAGAAGAATCTTACAATCCCCTTTCCCCCTCCAAGTAGTGGTAAATACTTTAAAAATTCAACGTAGAACAACATCGGTGAAAAATAAATATATCAATGAATAAAATTAAAAACACTGTAAATCAGAAGTCAAAAATAGTAGTTAAGAAAATTATTACTACTAAGCTACTACTACTAACTAACTACTACTACTACTACTGACATAATAATATTAATAATAAATACTACTACTAAATAATAATACTACTACTAATAATAATAATAATAATAATAATAATAATAATAATAATAATAATAATAATAATAATAATAATAATAATAATAATAATAATAATAATAATAATAATAATAATAATAATAATAATAATAAATAAATAATAATAAAAAAAATAAAAATAAAAATAGATGAAACTAAAAACGATAGTTGACAAATATGCAAAGTCGAAAATTGACAATAAAGTGAAAACTGTGATTCTATGTAGGAAAAATTGTGATCCAAAGACACCCGTCAAATCTATGTGAAGGCATGCATGCGCCATCTAGTGTTAAAAATAATAACTAAAACTCCGATAGTAAAAATCAAATTTAAAATGTTTCAATGTGATAAAAATATCAGACTACCGAAAAAGCCAAAATCGGCAAATATTAATTAAAAGAGTTTCCAAAATTGGTGAGGTGTTGTCTTATATATAATATCTCTTGTTGCATGAAAATCATACATTTATTTATACATTTATTTATATATGATAATTATTATAGGATAGTCATGAAAAGATTTTTTTATAGCCAAAAATTTCAAACAGCCAATGACTCCAACCGTTGAGTTGCCATCGATCGCTATATAATAAATATGAAACTTTACAACGTAATCAGTAGTTTCTTTACAAAGTCAAAATTTTAAAATGCTTAAAAATGTTTAATGAAAAGTTCTTCTATAGTGTAGTTAATAATTCATATTACTGATTCTTAAAAGTGGTTGATAAAAATATATAATATACAAGAATAATCAAAATAATGTCCTTAAAAGTTGGCTTTTATATCGGGCGAGGTGCACGGAAACTTTGCAAAAGAAAGCCGCTCAGTGCTTCAACTGACGAGTTGAATAGGCCGGAGATAGCTTGTGAGAAGGTTTAAGCAGAGATACATCCATAACGCTAATGATTGTATAAAGCCAACAGAGATATTTAAAAAAAAAAAAAAAAAAAAAAAAAAAAAAAAAAAAAAGAGAGGAAAGGAATTTAGGGAAGCAAAGTTATGCGGAAGATCTGATTCATTATAAGGAGAAGCCGAATTACCACGCTTCCAAGAATTTAAATCTTTTTTTTATCTACATCAAATAAAAAAAAAAAAAAAAAAAAAAAAAAAAAAAAAAAAAAAAAAATTAAATATCATCTTTTCCATCATAATTAGTCACCAAAAAATAACTATTATATATTGAATGATTACGATCTTATTAAAAATTAAAAATTTTCTTCGGTGATCGGTATGTTTAAATGGAATAATGTATTCTATTGTAATTGACTTTTCAAAATTTAAAAAGTTCGGGAAAGAGACCTTTTGGTACCAACCCCACGAACGAATAGAAAACGGAATTGGGAATGGCATTACTAATATTTCTAAAAATAAGTATTGACTTTAATATAGAGGAAAAAATTTTTGTTTTAATAAATACATCCATGAATTACGTTTCATCTATAATCTTCTATTCGCTAGTTTTTTTTTTTTTAAAGAAAAAAAAAAAAAAAATTATATATATATTTATATATCAAAGATGATTAAAAATTTATGAAATAACCAGTTGTCAAAGCTACGTAGCCCTCTAATGGGACCTGCTCAAACTATATCAATATACGTGTAGCCACCAGCTGCACACGCCATTAACGTAGAAACAAATGCAAATTCTAAATTGTATAGCGAAAGGCTCCTCTTAAAAATTATAAATTTATAATCCAATTTATGTCGCATGATAGATAAGACTCAATTACTTTCTTTTTCAAACACCTTACTCTTGTAGACTAAATCTTTCTTTTAATATTAAAATGATCAGAAAATCTTAAGAGTGTAAGCATCTATGAAAAAAAAAATGCCCACAAGAAAGCAACACTCTCTCTATTTACAAGGACAAAACGTTCCTTCAAAAACAAACCAAAATCTCCTTGTCAGTCAACATGGAACCCTCCCCCCATCTAGCGGAAAATAACAACAACAATTCTCGTACTCCAAACGTACAACGTGGTTACTATGGAAACGACCTTCGAATGGAGTAACCAAAACAGAATTGATAATAATACATAGGAAGAAGAAGGGTAGGAATATCATTTTGAAGATTGCTGTTCAAAGAAAGACTTGCAGATGTGAATTATTGGATCTTGAATGCATTTGAAAGAAATTCAAGGTTAATACGAAGTTTACCGGAAAGGTTCCTTAAAATTCAATTAAATAAATGAAGGAAACATTAATTTCGCCTTTGAAAGTGTGACATTGAAGAGTAAATGCAAAACGAGAAACGGTGGGAACGACGAAAAAGGGTTAGAAGATTGAAAAAAAATACAGAGAAAACCAGTATCTCTGACGAAGGTTACTATGTAATTAAACATGTCGCTATACGAGCTCTTATTTTTATAAGGTTTTCTTTCTCTTTCTCAAATTAGTGCTTCCAATCTTTTCCTTCCTCTTTCCTCCCGTATGTTAATTATTCATCAGAAGGGGGTGTGAGAAAGGATGTCGGTGAAAACAGTAAATCAAGGCGTCACCTTGATTTACTGAGTCCGACAATCCTTTTTCCAAGCCGAGATCACCAATTATAAGGCGGAATTTGATTAAGGAATCTTTGTAAGACAAAAGCATGCATTGTCATTAGAGGGTATGCAACTCTGTAAGAGGCTATTTGCCGGTCTCATGCATACACCTTCGATCTCTGGTGAAATCTCCATACTTTCATACCGTATGTATTATTTAAAACTAAAGTATTTCGCGCCTCTTTCTTCCCAAAGAAAGAGAACGCCAAAACAAAGAGCGAAGCTTGGCGGCAAGTGCCCACAAGGGACAATGCCAAGCTAACTCATGATCAGTCTTTGGCGAAGCTAACTCATGATCAGTCTTTGGATATCCCTCCTACGATGAGGAGGTATCAAGTCCGACCTCCTGTTAACAGGTCATTTAGATTAGGAATTCGTGCCACTTTTATTTGTTAGTTTTATGTGTGTGTTATCATAATTTCTAACGACATTTTGTGCATAGAATTACCTCATTTACTTAATTGATCAAATCCATATCTGTCAATTGTCAGTATCACTATTGTCAAATAAAGCAACTACGTTGAAAGTAACTATTAATCAATTCCCCCAATTAATGAATGCAAGTTCATTAATCATTTGATAGTTGGAGTGATTCCAACAGCCTATATATATATATATATATATATATATATATATATATATATATTATATATATATATATATATATATATATATATAATATATATATATATATATATATATTTTATATATATATATATATATATATTATATATATATATATATATATATATATATATAATTATAGTATAATAATATGTATATATATTATATAATATATATAATATAACCGTTATATATATATATATAATATATATATAATATATATATAATATATATATAGTATAATATATATATAATATATATAATATACATAGAGTATATAATATATATATATTATGATATATATTTATATAATATAGTATATATATATATATATTATATATATATATATATTATATCTTCTTCTTCTTTAATCTTTCTTTTTAATTCCCAAGACTGGGAGTAATGTGCGTGACAAGCATCGGAAAAGAAAGCAGTAGAAGAATATGACAAGTCGAAAAGAAACCCAGCCTTACCGCCCTCTGTACCATAAATTAGTAAGAACTCGTCGCAGTCAGAAAAAATCCCACCCTAGAGCCTCACGGAACCGCGAAAGTGGACCCTCACTATGGAAATCGTCAATGTAAGAGTAACATCCATTGCCCAGGTTGGGGCACAGGCCATAACCCCCCACAAACCGCACGCCATTCACTCCCTATTAAGCACCTTTATTCTTCGCTCTGCCGAAAACCATTTCCTCTCCTTCAGACATTCTTTTACAGACTCAATCCACTTTTCTTCGGTCTTCCCAGCCGGTCGGTTCCAAACACACAAGCCACTATACACATGGCCGCTTAAACCAACCGAACTATCATTCATCCTTTCCACATGATTAACCATCTCAACATACTTTTATTTATTCTCTCGTTTTCCCTTCTTCACACCACACACCTCTAATACGTTCATTCCTCAATTTATCAAACTCTTCTCACACCTAGCACTCCCCTAAGATGTCCATCTGAACATCATTGAAACTTTAAAGATTTATACTTCTTATCCAGCCATAGTCTCTATATATACAAATAACACAGGTAACAACATCCCTCATGTAAGACCTAGCTCACTCTCAATACTTAGTCCCTTTACATTCCACCAATGATTTTAATTGAACCAGCCACCTTCCTGCCATTGCAAATTTCTACTAACATGTCCTGCATCAATACCGTTCCGTTTCTCAAC